>JACMIJ010000023.1:0-37117 GCA_014805365.1 Koerneria luziae | reverse complement strand
CCTCGCCCGACAGTCCTCCCGTCGACTAGAAGATGGATAAAAGTGTAAGAGCACAATATATTTGCTTTGCCAGACTGTGCACCGTTTCCCTTTCATCTGTGGAAAACAATCAACTCATTCGGTTCTTGTGCCGATCCAGCTTTGTGTTACATGTTTGCGGGTTTTGAGTAGAAAAGCGGATTTGCAATGTGGGCATGATGATTGTTTGGAAAGGTTGTTTGTGAGAGAATGAGGGGAAACATACTGGAAAGATTGTCAGATTGTGGTTCTTCCCTGCAGTTTATGGAGAGCTCACGATGTGGTACGAGTTGTGCGAAGATCGCATTGCGGGTCGCTGCCGTCCTGTTCACGATATTCATCATACTCGTGGTCGCCATCGGAGTCACACTCATCTTCACACAGAAACGTTTGTTTTATCGTAGTTACTTTTCTAAGCAACTTTGCATTGAATTCCATCAAACATGCTTAGAAAATAAAATTAAATAGGCTCCCTTTCATTTCATCTATTTATGTCCCGATCAACTTGTTCAACAATACCTAGCAGACTTATTACAATGCTCGAAAAGAAAAGAAATATTTGCCCTTCAGCCGTTGATCTGAGTGGCGGCGCCTCGGGTCTCCCATCGATAGCGAAATCACTGAGCAGCTCGACGACGACAATTTCTCCCCTCCGGACACGCAAGAAATTCCCGACATATCGCAAGTTCACGATGGAAGAGTTGTTCTCCACGAAACCGATCGTCCGTGGTCCATATCATCCATCCTGGCTGCCGAATGGCAGCGGAATCCTGCCGGCCGAGGACGATTTACAAGTTGGTCTCGACATTCCGCTCCTCGGGGACATCTGGGCAGCGGCTGTGCGTGATCCATACCAGTCACTTCCTTATGTTCCAGATGGAATCGAACACGTTGAATATCATCCCCCCGGGTATGGACGAGGAGAAGCTCTTCATCAAGGAACAGGAGTTCTCGGGCGGATTCTCTTCTGAGAAGATGAAGTTTAGCTCGAACGGCAAATTTGTCGCTCTTTATAAAAACGTGAATCGAGTAAGTGTAAATATGAGACAGTAAGAGACTTTGAACTCCTCTCCCGGTGGTGCTTTTACCATGTTTTTTTTTTTCAGGGATTCCGTCACTCGAAAGAATCACTATATCAAGTAGCACGCTTGTCGAACGGTCGACTAACGTATGTTTTAAAATGTATCTAGCTTAGCTTAACTACTGTTAATGCAATGTGGTCATGATGATTGGGGAGTTCTTTGGAAAGGCTGTTTGTGAGAAAATGAGGGAAACATACTGAAGAGATTGTAATGGTATGAGGTTCTCTGTTTTTGTTTGATTTTCGAAACTTGAATAATGTCTCAACATATTCCTTTACTGCGCTTAGTGATTCATAACTTTCATTGCTCAGTGATATCTTATTGTTTTTCACTTCTGAAAACACTTATCCTCTCAACGGTTTGGTAAAACAAAGCAACATATAGCACTTATCCTTGGATACTATCCTGATTGTGATGAGTTTCTTTGTAGCTTGTTCATTGCAGAAAGTATTCATATGTCGGTCCAACGGGTAACGGAAGCGAGATCGTGCAGGAGTTTAGTTGGAATCCCAATCAGAATTCAAACGAATTCGTAAGTTTTTGTTTCAACAAGCCTACAAAAAGTGTGCATAACAGCAGAAACGCATACAACTATCCAAAATATGTCCTACTTTATTAATGTAAACAGGAGGTGGTAATTCGTAGCCACTAATACAAACTATAGGTGAATTGGTAAATATTTGCTTTTGTAAAAGTCACATGTTTCTTAGATACAGCATAGTATCAATGTTGTTAGTTACAGTACACACAGTGTTTGATCATAAGTCCTAATTTGCTTACAAACACAAAAGAATTTGAAGAGCAAACAAAGAATATGCAAATTTTGACACGTTTATTTTTGTCATCGCACATTTTACCCGTTTTCGAGTTCTTGAACTTCATTGCGCAGCCACAACCTAACGAGTTCAAAAGCTTTAATTTTTCCAACCACGGGCCAAAACAGCTAGCTTACTCCAGATCACTCCAGCCTTGAGTTCTCTATAGAACATTGAAAGAAAGACGAATATGTTGAGGTATTTGTGTGTGACAATGCGTTGTACTATCAAGCGGATCCAGAGAAGCCCGGTTCTGCAATTAGGATAACACAGAACGGCACGGATTTCGTCCACTATGGAATAACGGATTGGCTCTATGAAGGTGGGCGAGTGACACAGTTTTTCCCCAGCAGCACATGTCCCTCCAGCTGGGCAAAATAATGAATGTGGCAATTCTTACGTCACTGAAACAGTTGCATCATCAGAACTTACAAATATTTGCTCCTATTTGAGTTCACACATATGTATGTGCATACATTATTAAACGAACAAGGTTCTTACGCTACATTTCTTCGCACGTCTTACGACTGTATTTCTCGATTCGTTCAAATTTTGCAAATCAGGTGACAGTGTTCGAAAATAACTTAAATATATTCATACTGAAAATATTTGTAACGTGCAACACTTCTGAAAAACTTAATATTGTCAAATGGCTTCAAGAATCACACATCGCAACATCATTAGAATGCGACAAAATCAGCTTTCTTTGAGGTTTCCTTGATTTCCTTGATTAGTTATTATTAGTTTTCCGTTTACTATCGTAGAATTATCATGAAATGTAATTAAAAGGTTAATCAGTTACATAGTATGTTCATAGTCATCGTCAATAATACAACTGTACTGACCACTGCTTCCCAAAACAGTTCTTGTCGATTTTCCGCATTCTTATACTTTGTGCGCATAGACATGTTCGCACATTTTATAGAAGACGTCTTCGGCTCGTCGCTTGCCCACTGGTGGTCCCCAAGCGGAGCCCTTCTCGCGTATATGAAGTTCGATGATACAGACGTCAACAAAGTCTACATCAAGAAATACTATAGCGGACTACAATATCCCGAGTATACGCTTTCCCACTACATCATAGATTCAACCAGAAATAGCTCCTCTTTCGCATCCACATGTTTTGTATAGAAGTATAAAATGACAATTCTGCTCTTTAACGTAATGCGTGAGGTCATTGTTCAATGTGGTTGAGCTACATTTGAATACCAACGATTTTTTTCTTTCAGGTACAAACCAATTCCATATCCGAAGGCTGGTGTGAAAGATCAACCGAAAATCAAGCTGTATTTGTGGAATAAAATCAGCAAATCACGAGTCGTTATCAGTCCTCCACAGCAATTGGCGAACGAGTATGTTCTTTCTTCTGCTTTGAACTGGGAAGTGAACCGCATTCAATCTAATCGCACAATTGAACCAATTGCGTGGAAGCATGCTGACAATTAGTTCTTGCAGAGAACCTGTGGTTGTTAATAATTTATTTTGCAGGTCTTACTATATCTTTTCAAACAACTGGTTGAGTGCCTCTAAGGAAAGAGAAGAACGGCTGCTGACTGTATGGGCGAATAGGCGACAGTCGCGTCTCTACTTTACTCTTTGTAATGAAAATGACTGTGTTGTGGTAAGTTCCAAAGGAATCATTTATGATATGTTGTATCCGATTGAATTTGTTGGCCTCCCCAACATTCTAAACAAAATAAATGAACGCGCAAACACATCCACCTTCATATTTTCCCTGACACATGTCCATATAACCGGGCACGTGCTGCCGTTTTCCACACCCCAACATTGGCATTTTTAGCTTGTCTGCCAACAATGACCAATTATAAGGCACTTAGCGTTCGGCATTTTTGAACTTATCCCCTAAATAGCAAATGGCAAATGTTGACCGGCCTCCGATATCTCGTGATGTCGCCGCCGGCCGTTTGTTTGCGTGGGGCGCAAAAAATATGTTATGTTTGCAACCCAAGATTAATCAGATATACACACTCACATATGTGTATACATTCGAATATACGTCGCGAACTCGCCGTGATTACTTTGAACCGGATATAAACACTACACGTGTGGCAAATGTTCGTTGTGGTCAGAATGTCTCTTCTTCTTTTTCGTCCTTCACTTTTTCTCATGTGGCTGATCAAACAACATATGTCGCGTATGATATGGCACCAAACGGCGACAATATCGCGCAATTGCGCATAAACAATGTGCGAGCTCTTCCGGCTTCCTCGCCTACGTGTTATTTCAGGCATTTGAACAGTCGTTTACAATTGGAACAAGACGCCTCTGGGCGTATCCGAACGATTTTCAAGTTGTCGCCTCTTCCGCAAAAGGATTCTTCACAATACTGCCAACGGTGGCAAGAGATGGCAACATATACAACTATGTGGCTCACATCGAGCTCCTGGTGAGGAGAAGCGCACTGTTCTGTACAGATAACATGCTTTTTAGGAGGATGGAACTGGGAATATCACTTCCACGTACGGCGATTACTACGACGTTCAATCCATAGCAGGCTACGATGCTAAGAATGACGCAATGTATGATAATACTTTGTCTGCTACCGTGACAATATATTGATTCAGCAAAACCTGCAATTGTTTTCTTTCAGTTTCTTCATGGCCATGAGCGGGGGAATTGCGTACTCGAGACTGTTCCGAGCACCGAATGCCATGCGAAACGACAGCCGGATCTCGTGTGTCTCGTGTGCCCTCCCGAACTGCGACTCCTCCTCGGCCTCCATGTCCCCCGACGCGTCCCGCACTTTCATCACCTGTCGAGAGGCGTTCAAAGATGCGCGTCTCTACATTGTGAACACGACAAACCCGCTCGATAGTACGTCATAACTGTTCGTTTGAGTGAGGGTTTCCCATTGGAGCACAGATCAAGTGACATTGGGAGGAAGGAAATGCAGCCGAGAGCGGTCCGTTCTTTGCAGATCGACGATTGCGAGGAAGCAGCGACACCAAACATTCCTTCGATGTTCCGCACATTCGACACGAGAAGATCGCGCTTCCCTCGGGAATCGGTCAGTCCACGCACACTGCACACCCTGATAAGTCGCATACGACACTGCCTGCTCCATGTGATAATAACTATATTATATTCATTTGCCTCGAATTAATTCCGTCACCCACTCGATTTGACACTTTACAAAGGTCATTGCTTTCTTATGACTTGGTCGATGTATGAGTAAGCGCAGTGATTCACTCACTGAATTCCCTGCAAAAGGAAGTGGAAGAGGTTCTCATAAGGATATGCTCGGCATGTTCATAATGGCTCATGGCCCTCAATAATCATAAGCAACCCCGTTCACCCCTTAATTTCTGACCAGAACACAGTCGCAGCGTGAACCCTCAAGTGCCGGCACACATTGCAAGTTCGGCGAAAGATGCCATCGATGAGTGTGTGCTCGTACTAGTCACCACGAGCAATATTGTAGTTTCTACATTTTTTTCTAAGACTAGTATTTTTTGAGGTAAAAAGAACGAATGATTTATTGTTCACGTAGTCGCTCACAATTCAGTTGATCTGGATGGTAGATCAAGAAACAACATTCGCTTGGAAATGGGTTGTCGTACAATCGGCGCGATATACATAGAGTGACGCTAGACTGAGTAGTCGATGGACGAGCACACGCGTGTCCGTCCAGGTCATCCATTCGTGCCTCGTCCTCCCCCGTCCGATTCGCTTTCGGATTCAGTCCTCGCATTCCCTGATCCACTTCGCCTCCCACACTCGCCTCAAGCGACAACAATAACACAAAATAGCAAAGTGCGGTGGTGCGTCAGTGAAACAGCCGATGACCGGTGATTAGAGAGAGACGGATCCCATGATTAGCCCTGATCGAGCACACGCGGTGTTCGCGTGGGTTCACTAATGAGTATGTGTTCAGATGCGCACGTCGGTCTAATGGTGCCGCCACGTATGGAAACCGGCCAGAAGTATCCACTCCTCTTACACGTGTACGTTCACAAGTACAGCACCCGACAATTAGAGATCGACGCATCACAACAGTCTTGCGAAAGAGCAGAAAAAAGACATAATAACCGTACTAAGCATCTCAAATGCTTATTCTTCCGAACAACATGCAATCAACAAATTTATATTGAAAGAACAACTATTAGTGCGATGCATTAACTGGTCTCTATATTCGTCTTCAGATATGGAGGACCGGTGTCGTACAGCAACTCACTGGATACGCCGTGGGATTTCCTGATCTACCTCTGTTCCTCTGAACAAATGGTCATTGCATTTGTCGACGGAAGAGGAACAGGCAACCGAGGTTGGAACATCAAAGAACCGATCTACGACAAAATCGGAGTCCCGGAGGCGATTGATCAAATCGATGCTGTCAAGTACGTGAGAGGGAAACATGGCCATAATCAGCCATGCATACCTCGGCTTCTTCTTCTTTGCTCTCCCAGAGAGTGCATTTCCTAGGAATCCCAGGTACCCACGCCATTAGAGAGCATCTTGTGAATTCCATATGCAATACGCTAGAGAGGCTCACGACCTTAACTGTTTCTATTCAGAGAGTTGGTGAAACGGAACGATTTCATTGATGAGCGTGCGATGTCCGTGTTTGGATGGGTAGGTGCTTTCTTACAAGTAGTCTGATGCCATTTACAGTTAGAACGCAGTTCGAACGCATCACATATGTGCACAATAATTCACTTACTGCGGTGTATGTATGTAACCGTACACTTTACTGATGTAGTATGTGACTAATGGTGCTTCCAAAACGTAGCGGGTTTTCTTGCAGTCCTACGGCGGTTTCCTCGCCACTCATATCGGTGTCCGTGATCAGGGCAACACCATTCGCTGCGTTCTCGCCGTCGCGCCTGTCGCCGACTTTGCACTTTACGGTAAACAACCTTCCGCTGTTTCCCTTTTTTCGTCTTCTTGCACCTTTTTGCATGCTGGTCCCGCTATAGACATGACCTTCCTCCATCTCCTTTTTTTCTCCCTCTCTATCACTTGTATCCTCGTTTTTTTGCACCTCCGCTCATCAGCGGAGTTCCCGATTCGGATTCACACGCCCACGCACGTGGACAAACAAGAGAATAGACAGTGGCAGTGAATGAGGAACCATTGCAGATAGCACATACACGGAGAGATATCTCGGACTGCCGCAGCAGAATATCAATGGCTACAATGTGAGTTGCTCCCTCTGTGCAATACTTGGAAAGTCCTCAAGCATAGTTCACTTGGACGATTGTTTCTCTTTCAGCAGAGCCGTCTGATCGACAAGGCCGCAAACCTGAAAAACGTCAGTTTTCTGCTCGCCCATGGCGAAGCTGACGGTCAGTCGATCATAATTATTATGATGAAGGAGATGAGGATAGATATAGTAGGGAGATACGGTCAAAATATAGAGATCAACGCCAGAGAGCAGCAGCTAAGGACAGTGCAAAGAGACAACATATGAATATGTAAGAGCAGGTTTCTCGCCTAAGGGCACGGTGCCCCCGTCGCCCGTCCACCTTGATTTAGTACTCTTGTTATGTTCTTTGATCGACCCTACGACCCCGTGCTGGAGAGTCAGTCACGGTACTCCCCATGTTCAGCGAATAGCTATGACTACTGATCGATTGATTCGTTCAAAACAACACACTGTGCACTTTTTGAAACGAGTGAAGAGCCGGAGTTGTATGTGCGGAGCAGTCATGGGCAAAAGGGAATGAAGCTGCTCTTTGCAGATAACGTGCACTACCAGCACAGCGCGCTGCTCTCGCAAGCACTGCAGGCGAAGTCGATCCACTTCACTCAACTGGTAAGTGCACATCATCAATGACCACCCCATACGAACCGTGTAATGGCCAATGCTACTCGTTAAGGTTTACGCGAACGAAGACCATTCCATGGTTGCGAAGAGGTCGCACTTGTATCAAGAAGTGGTCAGATTTCTGAATTCCGAGTGTATGAATTGATTGGAGCGCGAAACGGTGTACTTGTCATTGTGTGTGCACCATCCTCCTTATCGTGTACCCGGTGATCGCCTCCTCTGGAACACTCTCTCCATGCATCTCTTCATCCATCTCGTGTGTATGTGTGTATCTTTGTGTGCTTGTTCCTTGTCTTTTTCTCTTCGTTTTTCCGACATTCCATCCATCTTAGGCTGCGAATGAGAGTGAGAGTGCTGGTGGAGGGTCATACCGTACTCTCTGTTCCGCGAATGCGCACAGTACTGTATCTCATTCGGCTGTCCCAAATCAATGCTGCAGGGTCCTCTCCTTCCCCTAATAATTAATATACCTATCTTGTGCTTTTCTTCTCTTACACAGGTTTTCCATGTATGCACTTTTTGTATGCGAACAGTGTGTATTTCGTTTTATGTACGTTTCCCCATTTCCTGATTGCTCTCACAAAGATCGCAAATGTTTTACTACTTTTGTCATTTTGTGAAAAGTTCTAGTCACAATATGTATGCATGTACAAAGCCAATATGACACATTGTGTATTATTTTGCATTATATGCATAATAATAATTGTTTTACATTGTTCCAAGGTTACACCTCGTTCAAGATGTGGTTTATGCTCTGCGACAATGTTGCAGATGTATATTTAGCTCATGTGCACATGCAAAGCCCGATAAGCAACAATGATAACAATCATAACAAGCTTCAGGCGGAGCTGAATTCTCCAAGGCTGTTAAATCCTTTTCTGCACTGACGAAAATAAAATAAATAATAACAATGAACAACAAATACTTCGAACTGTGATGTTTTATCCGAAAACACGTTACCCTTCTGTTTGAACGTGCCTGAGACGTAGTTTCATCCGAATATTGCGACAATTATTCCTATAAGAGCAGTCTTGTATTGGGACGAACAGTGATCGCCTCATTCGTTCCTTTCCACTCATCTTCCAATCAACATCACCCAACCAACTACCATTCCATTACATTCCCTTTCAGTGCTTTACTTCAGTCATAATGGTCTCTTATCGTTTGTCTGCAAAATACTACATCCCAGAAGCATCTTATTCCGAGCTGAGGAAACAAAATTCTCATCTCATTCCACATTTTTTGAGTATTTGGTTGTTCTATGGGCAAATGGCATTCAAGTGATATTACCTTGTACATTGAAAAATGCATTTCGAGGGACGTCTGGCAGTGTCTCCGATGCGCTGGGAACATGATGACCAACCCCATATCAGATTCCATGCTGGTACAGTCATGGCCCGGAAGTGTGGGTGGGCCGGTTGCGGGTTGACTCGTTTTGACCCGGTGTCGACCCGAAATAGTTTGCGTAAACGTAACTGCAATCTGTCGAACAGTTCGTGTGACGGAGGGAGTGTTTCTTCTGACTGGACATTACGTAGGCAGGTCGCGGCAAGCTGGGAGTAATCTTGCATAGATAAGTGTGCCTGGTCGGCATAAATGTGGCACTCCCTTATCATGGTGTCCGCCCCCACCTATGGCCACCACCAGCACCATTTTCGATCCCTCGGCTTAGTCGCAGAGGACGGATCAAGACCACACTCATCTATTACACAGCACAGACATACATTATATTCTGAATAGAGCACTGTTCGTCTTATTATATCCTCTTCTTGCTTCGTCTGTGCCTTTTGTCATTTTGTTCGTCCTCAGCTCTTTTTTTTTCGTTTATAGTCTTCTGTGGCTTTTAGAAATATAACTGCATTCACATTATTAGATCAATGAAGAAAAAGCCGTCGATTATCGAGCTCCGATGTAGAACAAATACAATAACAGCCAGCGGATTCGACTCAGAACGATTGAACTCTTAATTAGCTCAGGTCAGACTACGAGACCCGAGAAGAGATCTGCATCGGTTAGCTGAATGTGTCCTTTTCGAAAGCCCACTCTTGCAAAATTAAGCGTGAATATGAGTAGATCAAGGAGCAAGTCAAAGAAAAGGCCTAGATGAAGATCTTCGTGGTAGATGATCCTTGAGGAGCAACTGTGCGTTCCTCACTAGCATATAGTTGTTGTGTGCTCTGCCTATGACCGATGGTCATTGTGCACTTCATCCGCGCGTTGCCAACACACCGACTTTTTATGTTTGCAAATGTTCACATTAGAGGGTCGTGCCATTGGGAGAGACGCGACTATCGGCTATTTGTACACTGTCATCGATGAACATGTCTTCCACTCTTTAGCCATCGGTCATCAACATGTTACCGGCGTTTACTGTTTGTTTCATATTTTTTATATTCATTCATGGATGATCCCTTCCGTTCTTTCCTTCTCACCCTCGTGTGCATTCGCAATGGTTCCCATACAACACCATTTGCATATGTTTTGATTGTATGTTTCGCAATGCTTCTCGTGGACAATGTTACCTACCTACCACAACTTTTCAACTTTCAGCACACGTCACACGCCCCCGGCCGTGTTCTCGCCACCCTCTTCGTCTGCGTCTCCTGTCCACTCGTGCTCTCTACGCACCCCTTTCTCTCGGCAACTCCGCATTCACGTGCTATTTCGTCGTGCGCTGATCGTCTGGCCTCCGCCCGCCCCCACCTCCCCTCCCTCCTATTATGGACTGTCCCTCACTTAGCCATGCTTCTTCGGTGACTTGCTTAATATCACTTATTTTGGAGTAGGAGTTTGAATTGGGACCGCCCCTTCCGCAGCCGCCCTCCCTCCTCTCTGATAGTGTTACGGAATTCACATTGTGAGGAGACCGATGGTGTTCCTCCAAAGTGACCACCTCTAGACGGTCGACCTAGAATGGACAGACAGCCTTCGGGTGGCAGTCCTGACCAACCGTCCTGTTCATCGTCTTCTCAGCCAAGGCGTGTCGCACCCACAGCAAGCGCCTCCCAACAACCGTCGCCTTCCTCTTCGGCACATTCTGTTATGCCAATCACACAACAGCATCACCCGGTGCTGCATCACCATCCCCATCACCACCCCTTCATGCCACCGTATGGTGGAAGTTATCCGGGTGCCTATTCCCTACCGGAGATGTCTCGTCTTCCTCCGAACTATCCAACGGGTCCTCACCCTGGTGTGCCCGGTCATCCGACTTCCGTTCCTCCCTCTCACAGTTCGCCATACATGCATCGTGTGCCCAGTGGCCAGGTTGCCTTCCCCGTCCATCCTGGATATGCCCGTGCTGGTCCGATCAGCAGTATCCCTCCGGCAATGCAGTTCGCACCGAGTGCACAGCGTCGGTTCTCCGCTCCTTCCATTCACCCTTCTACGGACAATCATCCGATTGCTCAAGTGACCCAAGGCATTCCCCTTATCCATATCAGCCAGCCTCATTCCTCGACTTCACACGCAGAAGATCGTCCGTCCTGTTCATATTCTCGCTCTGCCGGCGATGAAAAAAGTGCGGAATCGCCTGCAGCTGCGCAACTTCAACATGTAAGTTCATTGCACTTTCCATTCGTGACAATTATCGTCCTTTTGCCTACATTTCTATGTCATTTATGTCAACTAAACATATAGTGCGTTGTGACTGGAGATGTTTCTCTTTGCTATCGCACTATTATATGTGCTCCGTATGAGCTATCTTATGTCTCGTTAATGTAGTAGCAAATGTCGCAATTGGCAATCTGAGAAGCGTAGTCCGCGCGCAATAGGACAACTATTCCATCTCCTTTGGGTACTTTGATGTGCATTGCTTTTGCTGTTATGTGTTGCAAAGGTTGAAATTGATAACGTATGTGTTGTGCTTATAGTTGCCTGATTTGGAAGACCAGCTAGTGACCAGTTTGCGCAACCCGGAACGGCTGCCCCACGCTTGTTCGGCTACCTGCCGACCCGCAAACCCATTAGAGATCTGTGTTACCCGAACAGCTCAATGCATTTGATTCGTTTTGATTTGAATGTTGCCGATCTTCTCCTTTTCTTTCTCGCTCTCTCTCTCTCTCTTGGCCATGGAAAGGGGGAGACATTTTGTGCACGCGGGTCAAATTCGTTGCTGGGTAGAATTTGTCTGATCTCACGGGTTGCGGGTCGGGGCCAGTGTTCGGGGAACGGGCTGATCGTGATCGCAGTCTGGGCCGGAACGAATCAAATCTTGTGATCTTCCTATCTGTGCATGCTGCTGTACACACCTAGCATAGAACATGGGGACCTAGAAACTGTTTGTAACGGTCCTTCGCTTTCGAATAGCAAAAGATGACTTATGTGCGAGAGAGGGCGGCGTACTCTGTTCATTGGTTGTCCTTTGTGCGTGTAGGTGTGGACAACGGGACGTTGACCGGAACAAGCCGTAGGAGTATGTTGCATGATGCACCTGCCACATATTGAGTCGTACGCAGAAGTCAGATCGCGTCGTCAGCCTTGTTTTTTGCCTTGTCAGACACAGACACATAGAATACTTTCTGCCCCCAATGCAGAAGATCGGCTCATTCTCTTCATCGTTCAGGTTTATTAGAACGACGCCGTCGTTTTCTTAACCCACTCAAAGGAATCATTCAAACAAATTATGTATGTGTCTACTCAAGCGCATTTCTAGTACAATTTACAATTTTTGTGTTTGTGTTCTTATTACTGAGGTGGTAAAAACGCTCATGTTTACAAATATGTATGTTTTTCTGATTAAATTATTTCAAGTAAAAGGTACTACTACAAAAAACAATGCAAGTAAATTGTAGTATTTCTTTACTAGTACATAGAAGGGAAAATGGTGTTGATATATTGCCCTATCTTATTGTTTTTGGTGTCAATAAAAGCAAGCATGCGCATAATGGGTGGGATGGAAAGGGAGAGAGAGACAGTTTCGGAGAAGTATTGCTGTTATTGCCTTCAGGTGGAGCGGCCACGTACGGCGAGCCAGGAGCGATACATCGAGGAGCAGCGGCGGGTGAACCAGCAGATCGACCAGTACGCCGAGGAGGTAGCGATGGAGGAGATGCTCCATTCGGGTGAGTGAGACGGGGAAGTGGCCGGCCGGGAACGGGGAGATCATCCCCACGATGCCAACACTGTGTGCATGCCCGCAGCACGTGCACACTGACGCGTAGTTCCCCGCGACAACCATCGCTCCCCCACAAACAGCGCCCTCCTCGTACGTAGCCTCCTTTCCCCCGGGAGACCAGCTGGATTCTGAGCTCATTCTGACCAGCACCATCCGGTGTCCCACCTCGTGGGTTTCGAACATCGGCGCCAATTAGCGGGTCGACATCCGCACTCACATAGTATATACCGCGTAGCTCACTTTGTGTACCCGGCGATTAAACAATGTTATAGCGCACACCCGGTGATATTGTTTGCGTGGGCGTACATGTATGTATATGTTTGTATATAATTATGCACGTCGTAGCTCACTCATCGCCCGCCCCGACCCACCCGTTGTCCATCCAGTCAAAGCATATTGTATTTGCATGAAGCGGCACCCGCACTCCTGCTACCGACAGACGGTGCGACTGGTGAGAGTGTGCAGGCGAGAGCGAGTGTGCGTGTGCTATCTGCGCTGCATGACGCCAAGACTTCTTTTGATTTCCTATCTATGTAGTCTGCTCACAACACAGTTTCATTCGTTTCAGATCCCTCAAACGATAGTTGATTTATGATCACTATGTAAAACAAATCTTCCTTGATCTTAGCGTGTTCCTCTTAATAGGGCTACTATTATGCCAAGTGTAATTACTAGACAAATATTTGCCTACACTTTTCAATATTTGAAGTGAGTAGTTCAGTGGGTGGTGTCTCTTGTTTGTGTGTTTGTTTGTTGTTTAGCGGGGGAAATTGTATACGAAATTAACTCATTTGTGGCATGAATGGCAAATGTACTTTGCGGCCGGTTTACAAGCAGCATTTTGTGCGCGCCATGAATATCTCGTTGGTGTGCTTTGAAAGGATAGAGACAGTTAACACATAAACAGTTAAGCGCTTACATTCATGCAACAAGATTTGCTTTTATGGCGAAAACTATTCATGGATGAAATTTAATATTCCACTATTACCTATTAGTACATCTTCTAAATGAAAATGTTGCAGTAAATATGTCTTGGATTAGTTTTCGTCTCATCGTCTGGCCGTTGACATCATCGTATGTATGATACTGTCTTCCAGGAATGGCAATTTGTTGCATATTTAGAGCATTGGAATGATGGTGATGGCCATTGGGAAGAACGCAAAGTAAACGAAAAGGAATGCCGGCGATGTGTTATTTATCACTTCTTCTCTGTCTTTGTGTTGGTCCACCAATATTTTCTATGATTACTTTTGAGCTTTGGAAACTGTTTGGAAGCTGTGGCAGACTTGCACAAATACAATGCTGCTTATTCTTAGCTGGAACAAATACTGCCTTGTCTGTGCCGCAGAGCCCTCTGTGTTTTCTTTGAAGTGATAGGTTCTGATGACGGTCGGAACATGATTATGAGGAGATCGGATTGGTTGATAATGAATGGGTTGTTCGGGTTTGGCGGGCAACACAATGCAGCTGTTCGAAACGCGTTTGTTTACTCGCTTACGCGTCGACGCGTTCTTGTGCAGTCAAGGAGTGGATCGCGGCTCGCCCACGCATATTTCCACCTGCCCTTTGCCCTCATACGATCTGATCAAGCGAAATGTTTTTCCATATGTACTAGTAGCCGAATTGATCGTGACTGGAAGCCCATACCACTATAGCTTTGCTCTTCCTTCGAGCCATTACCACCTTTGTAGCCGACTCATTGAAAGTATGCACATCTTGAGAGCTGTCGGGCAGATGCGCATTTGACTCATTGTGCAGCTGAAGACTGTCGAAAACACAGCATTATTCCCGGATTGAGGCGATCAGCATTGATTATTGTCAGTAGCAGTCAATATGCCCGTCCACCAACTTCTCTCTCCCTCCTCTGCCCCTCTGTCAGGCTCTTTTTTCTCTTTGCTGGCTGTTCGAATTTTTGCTTCGTGCAATTTCTTCACAACAACGTTCACCCGTTTTGAAACGGTGAAGTGCAACAGGCTTTGCACAAATGAGCTAAAAACCTTATTTTATGGCTTTCCCTTTGCACAATGAATGGAAAGCAGTTATTCGGTAGACAATGGTCAAAAATAGTACCAAAAAGTTAAGGTTGAAGTTCTCATGCCAATTTCTTCAGTTACTATTTGCTTGGGAACATGTTACCGTAGTCAACAGGCTGATGTAACTGCCAGTGCTTCAGTTGATTTCTTCCCTCTTGTATGTTCTCCTATCCCACATTTTTCTTTCATCTCAAATAACACTAATATGTTCGAAAACTACAAACCTTCGGAATGTTTTGTCATCTTATTGGTAGTCTTACCATACACTTGAACATACAACTCAGTTTTCGAGAATTTCATTATGTTGTGAGAGTCTGAATCTTTAATATCGATGTATCGTCACTTGGACGAGTTCCCAAGGACCATCAATGGCGAAATATGTGCGTATGCTTGCCGTGTTGCCTGATAGATAATGCCTGTCGGTTGACTCCATTGACAGGCGATACCCTTCACACGATCATATCCGGGCAACGATGAGTGTCCACGTGATGTCTGCCTCCCCCCCCCCTCCCCGGATCAACCTCAGGATTCTGGTCCCGCCCCCTCACTTCTCCCTCTCCTTCTTTCCATGTTTCTCCACATCTTGCCTTCCTTCTTCTTCCGTCTCCTCCTCACTTTACTAATCACATTTTTCTTATTCCTAATTAGCCTATTAATGTACCGATTGCATTCAAAGGGATGAAAATTATTAGTTGACCTCGGGAGCGATGTTCATTGGGGGAGCATACATACAGTGTTTAGTTGCTCCAGATGCATAATTTAGACATAGACGAGCCGCCCACGCAACGTGACATGTACTCACATGAACGCGTTGATTGGATGGTGTAACCGTGAATGGAGGAAGGGAGGGGCTGGTGGGGACGACACCTTGTATGAGGAGGAAAGAGAGAGAGAGAGAGACCATTCCCGGCCAGATAAGACGTGCTTGCGTGTGTGCGGCCGGCAACAGTTGGTTATCAGCGTGTGCATTCGCATTTCATAGTAACCGTCTCGGTCTCCTGTTGTCGTCTCTGACGACACTCTGCACAGGATGCGATGCCCACCCTCGCACTCCATCTTATCATCCACCCTCACGCGCGTGTCTCCACGCCTATATAAGGCTGCCGACGCGATTCGTTTCATCTTATCGCATAGCCAATTCATTTGCACCAAACGACATTTCGGCCACTTTTGCCTTGCTCGAAACAGCCGCCTCTCTGCCATAAAACAACGGGCAGTTCATGCGTCCGTCGGTTTCTGTACACTCTCCTCGCATTGATTTCCTCACTGTGATCCGCTCAAAGTTTGTCTTTCCCCAACTTGTGCCATACTTTTCTCTGTTGCGTTTGTTGTGCGATGGCACTCTTCTTGGCTACAATCTAATGGATCTTACAATCCAGCCTATGAAACAGCTTGTCACTGTCGACGAACAAAGTCAGTGTATTTATCTTGGAGAACCATTCTCAACGACGAAGTAAATGTGTCATTGTGCGGTTTCATTCAAACAAAGGCTCACACAGATGTCGCTTCTTTGTTACACAGATATACAAACGTGCATTGTTTTGATCCTTAGGAAATGCCATTCTGTCTAACGATCTTTGAGACGTTGCGTGTGTTGGGAACATATTCTGGAGGTTTAAAGTGAGAAACATCATCTGAAAAGGCTCTCTGCCTCTGTTTGCTCCGGCTATCAGCCTGCGAGTGCCGCTGACAAGTTGTGCTCCTGAATGGCCTTCCATTCTTCATCTTCTTTTAATGCCTCCGGCTGTTGTGAAAAGTGTCGGTGATTGGAACACAAGTGGCTGTTGATGATATTGCTGTGTGGAGGAAAGGCTGCCACATCTCAAACATGACGACCCGCCTGTGTGTGTGTTGAAACTGGCCAGTTCCTGACAGGTGTTTTGAAGTGAACCGCCTATGGATCCAAGTGTCATACTCGTCATAGTGTGAAATCGCCATCGATATCTGCCCACCCAGTTTCACATCTTTCCCATTTCTGTCAGCATTTACATGAGTATGAGTTTGAGCTTTGGCTATGAACCCGAACATTTGCCATTGTAGCCTTGACCTTTGCGTTCGACTTTTCTGACAATCCTATAAGTAGACGATTCCAATGGCGTTGCCTGTCGGCTGCCATCCGGCTTGGCATGCCACCTCAGAGTTGTCCTGTGACCCGGCGAATGACACATTTTTGTATTCGATCTACCAATGATTCACGTGCCTTTCTCCCATTCTTAGTCAACCGACATGCTGGCCGATTCCCAGAAAAGCCATCGTCCAAGAATGCAAAATATCATGCTCTTCCAGCAACGAAGCATCATCATCATGCACATTATTACTCATTCATTCCCCTCCCCCATGGCTCCGTATTTAAATTATTTGCCGGCATTAAATTATACCGCCTGCAAGTTCTCTTCACGGAGGTCTGCTAGAGGCCATTGGTCACACTTGTCCCCTTTCTATCTTTATTCATGCGTACAAGTATCCTTTATAAGAGCTTGGAAACCGTGGTGTTTTTGAGGCAGAGCCGCACTTTCTTTAAATAGACTTCCCATAGTGTTTGGGATTTTTCGTACACACACATTTCGGTCTCATACAAATAATAGTTTTGCCGCACCTTTAAAGTCTTTCCAGAAACAGTCTCTTATAAGCCTCTTATGGTTGTTGTTCTAAGTATTGGTAGTAAAAAAGTGCTCCGCGCAATAGGCATAATCTAGGAATTCGGTTTTCGCATGTTCCTAAAGGTGAAAGGGTATCCGTATGCAGACGTATTTTAAGCAAAACACATGGATGAGCTCTCTTCTCGCTCATCATACTATGCAACAACCTCCTCGTCGTGCTGACGCTATCACTGTTTATGCGCATTATTCTAATCGTTTTCCCACTCACTTTCGCTTCCTTTTCCTCATCGCCTCGCTCATTTCTGTACAAATTTGAGCTATTAATGAAAAACAAAAATAAGTGTTTGTTAATCGAAAAAAGAAGCGATTCGTGTGCGTAAAACATCGTCATTTCGACGAATATCTGTCTTCTGCTTTTCTCGTCGAGTTTCCAGATTCTTTCTCAATTCGGTCTTGTTTCCCCTATTCCTTGTCTCGTATAATAGTAATGTTCCGCTTCGATTTTCGGATAACCCGTGATAGAAAATAACATAGAAACACGGAATTGTAGCCGAGAGGAGTGTGTTTATACACATCTCTCATTTGGAAGAAAATGTGACTGAACCAAAAAGATCGCTTGTTTCTTAGATTGTGGGTATTCACTACTTATGATACACATTGGGAACGAGGCACATAGCAGAACTCAGTGATGTGCATGATATTTGTAGACATCATCCTCCATTAACCTTCTTATTGTTAATACTATCTTACCTAACTGCGTTTTGATACAAAACTTCCTACTTTTGAATGTCTTTTTTGCATGCCCATGAGACACACTCATGAACCCATAAGTGTTGTGTTTCACACACAACACGATAAGATGCTCGCTGCTCGAAACAATGTGAACAGTCCTCGTCACAATCGGGCATAACGTTGGTCATAGCGAGTCTGAGCTCGATCTGTTGTGGCTACAAATGGTTTCTTGATGATGCCACGCTTGCTTGTCTCTCTTCTTTTCTATCTCTATCCATCTTGCCTCTATCCCTTCATCCAGCCTCCTCTCTCCGCCTAATATTCCCTGAAATCCCAAGAGTAATCTTGACATTTTTTGACGTATGCCGCCATCTCAGAAATATCACATAGGAAAAAGGAGGCATTCCCTCAATGGCTATTTCTGATTTGTGAACAGGTTGTGAAAAAGCTGAAGAATAGTGGAATCGTCGTCCCTTTTCTAGCTTCAGTAGAATGAGATGTGTTTGTTGTGGAGAGGAACATAGAAACACAGAAAAAGAAAGTGATCCCGTATTCTGTTCATAGGCCAGCCGCGAGCATATGCAAAAGTGTTCAGGAAAACTCGATTTGGAAAAGGGTGCAAGAAATAAGAAAGAGGAAGAAGGCCGAATCATATTCAGATGATAAGCATAGACGGCATGATAGTTTCAGTAGAAAGAGGAGGCGAGGCGAAATACCAGCGAACAATCGGCTGGCCTTTCGCGCCTTTTTCGGCATAATGTGCTCATTGGGGATCTTTAGATCGATGTGCCGGGGTTCTGCGAAAAGAGCGCACATTTCGAGCATCGTTGCACTTGGCCATGCCACTCTCTAAGTACGAGTACTCTCACTCTTTCTGGTTAACATCTTAGCCTCTCTCCTAATAGCCAAATTTCCTCTCCACAGCAAATTCGCTGGAGTTCTTCCGCTCCCATCCGCAACTATCCGAACTTTCCTCTTTGCTGCCACAACACGCAACGCGTCCGCATCGCGATGCGCGCCCTGGCATGTATGTGTGTTGCTAATCGCCATTCACAAGCTCTACGCGTCTTTTTGTGCTGTCTTTCATTTGTCTTGCTTCGCTGTAAGGTGCATGCCAATAGAAGTTTGAGAGGGAAGGAGTTGTGGAAGCGGGGCGAAGTTCTAGTACGGATCGGAGGTAGAGAGGGAGGAGTGTTTGGTGGGAGGAGCGTGGAATGGCCACTTGCCGAAGGCAACTTGTGCCCTCCTATCATTGCCCCTCCGTACATGCTAATCATATACATTTGTGGTTGTCGTGGTCACATGTTCTCCATATGTGGGAGGGACAGCGAGGGGAAGGGGGTTGGCGTTTCGTCCTCCTCTTTTCCTCATCAACTAACACAATTTCGGAGACGATGCCGATTGCATTTTGGAGGTGAATGTGTGTGTGAGAGAGAGAGGGAGGTGTGGTTCCTCCTCGTATCACTTGCGAGTTCGTCTTTCATTTTATTCGGCATTTTCTTGCGTGTACAGAAATAGCTAGTGCGTTTGGAAATTTCTCATCGGCGTATTCTGGCACTGGGAATGGCTTAGTAAATGACGCTATTGTTCGTGGGTGTTCCACACACAATTTCCCAAATTTTTATAATTTATACTTTTTCGTTTTGAAAATCTGCTGTTCCTCGGCCCGATTTTTCATTACCAATTCACATCGTTTAGCTTGCTAACTTCTGCTTTGTTGCTGTTCATTCATTCAAGAATGGCCTCGGGAAAGATAAATTGCCATGTAGAATTTCATCAGTTCGCAGGCGAATGAATGTTCAAATCTTGCCTTTCCTTGTTCTATTCTGTTGTGGTTACATTGTGTCTTTCTTACATATATTTACTTGCATACAGTTCTAGCAATACTACTTTCTAAGCAATGATGCACCACGTGCAATACTGATTGCATTTGTTGATGTGCTGTTTTGATATCGTGCAGCACTGCCCATCACTTACTCGACTGTATCGTTCCTTTCTGTTTTCTTATATGGAGGCGTTCTCGATCGGCTTTTCACCTCTCTTCACACTCCAAGATGTTGCTGCTGCTGCTCATATGTTATGTGTATGCCGACACGTCATTCGGTTGCCAGAATCGACCGACCAACACAACAAAAACGCAGCGAGGGCAAAGGGACGCAGACACTCAATTATTCGGTCCCATATAGGCAGATACTGCCAGAGATGACGACCCATCAGGCGTCATCTGGACACTCTGCCATTTGCAGATGAACGGGGTCTCGGAAGATTACCAACACAGCATGGAACAATTGAAACCACTGTGTTATCACATAGCCTCTAGCTTGTTCTACCCCCATCATATCAGTGGTGTCTTTTATCTTCGTCCTATCTTA
Organism: Koerneria luziae; assembly: GCA_014805365.1. Classification (NCBI taxonomy): domain Eukaryota; kingdom Metazoa; phylum Nematoda; class Chromadorea; order Rhabditida; family Neodiplogasteridae; genus Koerneria; species Koerneria luziae. The sequence goes on along the minus strand of JACMIJ010000023.1, from coordinate 16,561 downwards.
ATTCGACATTCTTTTATTTATCTTCTTTCTCGTCCTGCTGTTCCACACTCTTTTTGCCATGTTTTATCTTGTTCTTGGCCTTTCAGTGGAGGCAGAAGAATGTGTTGAAATCGAACAGCGTTTGCTAGAAGAATAGTTGGTGATTAAGTTCTAGGGCGTATATTTAGCTTCTCTTGTGAATTGTCCTCTACGAGCAGAACATAGTGTGCGAAAAATGGCATAGTTCGCATGGCAATTTGCTATTTCTGGTGGCAGTCGGCTCCCGCAGGTCGTCGCTTTCATTTCCTCCATCCGAATGATAATCGGCTACATGGAATTGTTTGTTCCGATCGAGTTGCGTGTCTACTTTCGCCCACCGATGTAGATGACATGTATTGTACGCTCGGCCAGAAACCAGTTATTACCTCCGCACTTGCATTATTAGTTTGTGCTATGTGTTTGAACCTGAAACAATCCACCATTCTGGTATGTTGAGCTTATGTTAACAGTATCCTTGCACAACAAATGGCTACGAAGAACATCTGCACGCTTTCCCCGCTTCCTAACAAAAACAAGTTGCAAACAATATATTTGCCCAGAGTGAATCGAAGGAATTGCGAAATCATAAATAGTCCAGCAGAATATAACATGTTGGCAAGCGAGAGGAATGGGTGTTGCTTTTGTTGTGTCAATTTGTCGCCTTTTTCGGATTAACTGAGTTTGACAAGTAAGAGAGAGAGAGAGAGAGCGATAGACTATGTATGAGTGAGAAGTACACCATCCTGCAGCACAGACAATCAGGCTAATGCCATCGGCCACTCACGAATATATTTGATGATGAAGATGAGCGTCTTCTCTCATTAGAGTATTGTAGCTGCAGTAGACGCACAACTCTCGGCTCGCTGTTGTTCTGTTTATCCGCGTCTCCTTCCCCACCTTTTCTCGCTCCCATCTCCATCATGTGCCGGGGTGGCATTGGTGGTGGCACAGTGCCATCGACGTGGTGGCACAGTGCCATCGATGGCAGCCAGAGGCGCGATCGAACAGCATTGATCGGCTGGCGCCTTTCAAACTCTGCCGACTGCACTCTGCTTGCCAGACATGCTGGCCGTCCAGGTGGACCTTCTCTCTTGCCCATTCCGTCTCTCCTCCACTTGTTTGTTCATCCTCATCTGCGTGTAATATGCCGTGTGTGTGTGTCCGATTCGCTCTCACTCCATGCTCGGCCACTTTCAGGTATGGCATTGATGCCGCCGGCAAAGCTGGTGCGGCAGCTGCACAAACCGCCGGTCGTGGCGGGACCGGGGACAGTGGAGAACGACTGCCTGAAGACGCCGACCATGAGCGATATGCTGAAGACGCCGACGATACTCGGATCGCCGACGAAGAGCACCCCGGCTGCCGACGACACGCCGAGATTCTCCCTCGGCTCACTCTGCCATCCCGGCGGAGTCATCGGACAAGCATTCTTTGGCGAGAACGAACCACTTCTACAGAGTAAGCTGACTCGCTAATGTTATGTGTATGCGTGGTTTCTTCTTCTTCTCATGGCCAGCTAACAGTCGAACACGAACCTCACCTCCTCATATCTGCCCCGCAATGTCTGCGTGTGTGTTGCCCATTCAATCGTTTCTCCCTTCTCGAGTGCCTTTATTTGCTTATGCGTCTAAAACCGACACACTAGGCAGAGACGAAAAAAAGCCATCCGAAATCAGTTCGTCATTGGAAACTCTGCTTATGTCCATTGTTTCCAAGATATCTGGGAGTGGGAAAAGATATTTCAACAATTGCGAAGCACGTGAACAGAGTGAACACGGTTATACATGTATGCCTTCTGTCCCGAAGTGTGGTGTGAGGCAGATAACGGAACGCATCTCTTCTAACGGGTATCTCATTCACCTTTGTCCATTTTTGAATTGTGGAACGAATGAGAGTTTTACGCGTGTGCCTGTGTGTGATTGTGTCTTTGGTCGACGGGAGATGTGCAGTTGAATGAAGCATGAGGGATTACACTTCACGTTACACATGCAAGGCATGCCAGGGATACATTCAAAAGCGACAACGCGAAGGGATACTTCGTGTGCTGCTGTTGTTGTTAGGAGTCGAAGAGGTAGGGGAAGTTCTCTCCTCGAAGGAAGGAAGAGTGTTGAGACTGATAGCGGATCACTCTGTAAACCACCATCATCTAAGCACACACACACTTACGTATGTTTCGTGCTGATAGGGCACACTCGGGCATCATAGAACCACGTGAGATCCCTCCCCGTCTCATTCCATATACGAGCGAGCGCGCCCACGCACCTTCCCCAACATAATATCGCCTCCCAATGTGCACGAAAAAACTCGCATATTCTCAGATCTACGGAAAATCCATTCCTTTTGCGCCGCTTTGAATTCATCTTCTATGAGAACACACTTTGGAGTTCTTTCGATTCCAATTGCAAATTTGAACCTCTTTGTGTTTGTAGAAAAGATGATATAATATTTGAGCAAAAAATGGATGAGTGGGAGGGCATTTCAAGGCGAATTTCCATTGAAGCGCATTTAAAATGTTTGTCTGAAAGGGGGATATGTATGACATGGACGCCCACTCAACAAGTCGGCGAATAGGCAAAAAGAATGAGAAACATACCCAAAGGCAATATTGCTCGGCCTGAGGTGAGAGAAGTTAGACTGCCGGCAGAGAACAGACGGGACGCCGACCGACATGGGTACGACGTGCGAAACTCGTGTTCTTTTATTTTTTAATTAATAATCTCACTTATTGGGCACAATAACATGCTTCAGCCATGAGAGGTGTGTTGTATTCAGGCATGAAGCATGCAGATTTTGGCTTAATCACTATGGCTGACGTCTAACAATGAGTTGTGGTTTCAGCGCAGACGCCGTCGACGAGTACTGGCAGTGCACTGGCGGCTCCGGCGCCTCCCCATCACCGCGAGGGCAAACCGTCGCCATTAGCCAAGGCGCCAACACATACCTCTGCCTCCAATGCCATTTCACCGCCCAATCTCAATTCTCCAGGTATCCATCATCAAATGTTTATTCTATTCTCATCAACGTTACATGATTTGCTACTAGCGTTTTTCATCCCCTTTGCTATTGTTTGCTGTACACTCCACAGAATTACGATATTTCTGAAGAAAATGGTTGTATTAAAATCATTAAGAGATTTTTGTGTCAATTGTAGGTAATTGAGATGATTAGAGGAGTGAGGGGAGGGTGTGTTGGGTGTGTTGGATTGGTGAATCACAATAGTGTCCGGCCGCTATCATCTGACTGCCTTTCTCGTTGTCCCTGGCAATAATTCTTTCGCTTCACAGTGTCGTTTTCGATGACGATTCCATCGATATTTCTAGCTGTTTGCATCCTTTGCGTCATCAGCGAGAAATTGTCGCTTACGTGTATTTTTGTCCGAAATCTTCATCACCAGTTCGGAAATTAGTCGGTCGCTCTTATATGTTGCCGGATGTGAATGTTCGCGCATGAACCTGGCGTCATTGGAAATGCAATATCCGTGATACAATAGGCGAAATAAGCATTATTATAATTATTATTCTAATACGAGGGGACAGAGTGAGATGTAGCTGCTTTCGCATGTGAGAATCGCGGCCGAGAGAGAGGACTAATTAGGGGAGGATGGAGCAGTGTCTGCCCACGCCAGCACGCAATGCGCTGTCCGGGGGCGGCCCCTGTGTCCCCTCTAACTGTTCTTCTCCCGCTTAGGTTTGTCCGCATCGATGTTCCAATTCTCGCCACTCGTTGAACACTTCCTACAGTCGATCAACAAGACGAATGGCTTGCCCGAGCTGCAAGTCATTGATGGCAAGAACAACGAGGGCAGCGATCTCCTGAAGGTGAGCGACATTCTTTGATCCTTTGCACGCTGCATTTTTCTGGATTACTATAATATTTGCTTGACAAATATTGTTTATCGTGGACACCTTTGCTCTTTCAGATGGTGCATATCCCTGATGATGCGGACATCAAGCTGTCGGATGATGGACCGTTCAGCCGGGTATGTATTTTTCATTTCACTATTTTTCTTAGTAAAATTAATGACCACGCAAAAACGAACGCGGGCAAAATGAGGAGATTGCGTTCAAATGGATCGCGGTTACCACTTTCAATTTTGGAATATGTGTGTTCATTATATTTTTTCCAGAAGAGCAGCGATTCACGAAAACCCACGCCTCCGCAGAAGTTTCAGGTACGAGCAGTTTCCCACCTCTGAGAACAGCATATCGTATGACTATGAAAAGTGCCTTCTGAAAGGTTATCTCATATAGCAAAAAGACCGTTTTTGTAGAGGAATATAATTTCTGGAATACAAAATACTTTTTTTTTGTTCAGAGTTCATCATCGACGAGGGAGGACAGTCCCCCGACGGCCTTCTCATTCGACCAACAGTCCACGTCTGCCATCGCATCATCTTCCCAGTCTCTCGGGTATCACAATTACTTATTTATGAGCAATGCTAGTAAAAACCACGTTGTTTACTATATCAAATCATCCCAGAATGGGAAAAGTAAACCAATTTGTAGTCACCTATACACCTTTTTTGCCATCTATAACTCGGATTGAAATCTTTGCCATAGAGAGAGATTGCAGTATTGGCCAGAGTAGTATGGCCCGAGTGGTATCAGAAGGTGGTGACGTTCCGTTTGGCGATTTTGTTGACATTCTACGAATTGATGCGGTTCCCGATCATTAGATGTGTGCGCACATGGGAAGCAAACGAAAAGAATGTTTGTAATTCATCAAAAGACTTGTGCTCTAAGTTTTCGAAACCAAAACCTATTGATCGATTGATGAACATATCTTTGCATGTGAGGTTCTAGAACTGGTACCATACATCTGGTACACACACATGAACAGTCTCGAACCGTACTTCCGGTCCCGAAGAATTTTCACCTTTGAGCCATTGCCTTTTTATCGACATAATCTGAGATGAACGTATTCTCATCGAACTGCTGGCTAATCCGGGTGTGATTGCCAAATGTCATAACTAACGCCATGAGTGTATGTATTTGTGCGGACCGGAAGTGCGTAGGAGTGCGAATAAAATTGCTGTTGCTGCTACAATCGCAATATGACCTGGCATAAATGTTGAGCGTAACGCGTTTCTCGCTTATGTTTGCTGATTCCAAACTGCCTTCCAATACACATTTGTTACTATTTTGCGATTGTAACTCTAGCAATAAGTTATGTAATGATAGACGGCTTTAATATTCTGGCTATTCTAAGGTTACATGTCTGCTTGCTGTTCCTGGCATATGAAATACTATTTGTTACAGTTTTATTAAGTCTATTTTTTCAGTGACTTCCCTTCAAATTCCAAGCAAGACGTGCCAATGTACCGGTTGGATGTTGAGCCGAAAGCCGAGCCCCTCGATGACTACGGACTCTTCGGTGGAGATGGATACGGTAAGCAGCGACACTCTCGGCATTCCAAACAGATTTCTATTCAGACAACGGCGACGGCTCGGAGTACGGTGAATACGACTACAATCCGAGTTCGATGGAAATGGGAAAAGGCGACTTCAAGACTGGGCTGCGGAAATACGCGATGCGGTCCAGCAAGATTCCGCTCCACGAGCGTCCGTACAAGTGTCCGCGGTCGGAGTGCGATCGGAGGTCTGTGCTCATTTGTAGGCAGAAGCGCACTTGTGTTCCTTATCAAACAGTTCATACGTAAAACGCGTCCATGAGCGATACCCAGATAATGACGTCCATAGCAAAGTGTGTGCACTTCCACGCAAACATAAACAACAACGAAATCGTTTACGCAATCGCCAGTTAATGAGAGCTTTTTGTACGTTCCATGTGTTGTGAACACAAGCAAGCCATATAAGCAAAGAGTATGCATCACTGGCGTATACATTTATGATAGAAACATGTGCATTGCCTACATATACACATTTGATACCACATTGAATAATTTGTTCAATTGAATATCTTACTTTGATTCTTAATTCATTTCGAACACGTTCATTACTTTCTTTCTTTAGGTTTTCCCGATCTGACGAGCTCACTCGGCACATTCGCATTCACACTGGACAAAAGCCGTTCCAGGTATGCTCGATGTGTCGTAGATACCTGATATGGAATGAATGGCTGCCCACGTGAGGGAGGCTCCGCCCCCTCGCTCGGCCCTTTTTATTGTGTGATCATATTGTGTGGGCGAGAGAGCAAGTCATCCCCGAATAAGTGTCCTTGGCAAACAACATTCATTGTGGAAAACTCCAAGTGAATTGATGTGGAATCTCTTCACCTGGTCGAATATTGACAGAACCTCACATGGTTGCTAACGAGAATAACTTATTTTACAACCTGAGTATAACCGAATGCATTGTATGTCTTGCATGCATCACCCACACACACATTCAACCCATACATGCCATAATAAAATTGTAATGTTCTTCTTGATCGGGGCAAATAGGCAAGTACAATGGGACTAAATACCCATTTATCTAAACGACATGTGCTATAAGTATAGGTCTCGCCCGCGGAGGGATCTTCTTTAAAGACACAGGAATATATAGTGCAGTAAATGTGAATAATGGGGGGAATTTGGGAAAGAAGAGGGAAACATCGATATCTTCGTCAATTTATATGAAAAAACGTAACGAAATGAAAACACAGCACCAACTGGTGTTATTTATTTAGGAACTCATTTCAATGCTCTCTTTTAGTGTCGGATTTGCCTTCGAGCATTTTCACGTAGCGATCATCTGACAACTCATGTCCGGACTCATACCGGCGAGAAACCGTTCTCGTGCGACGTGTGTGGTCGGAAATTTGCCCGATCCGATGAGCGAAAACGTCATACTAAGGTAACGTGTTTGCGTAGGTATTACGATTGAAAGTAAAGAGTTGTTTTATAGTAATGATAAATACGAGTAAATACAAACTCGTTAGAATGTATTACTCCTTATGTTATGATAGGAGTTATTTGTAGTCATGTGAGAGATATGTCATCCATTTCCGAGAATTTTTACGTTCTTTGTGAAGATCCACAGTATTGTTCAGTACTATGCTGATTATCAAAGTTGTTTTTCATGATGGAATTTTTCTCACAGCCGGAATTTTGTATAACGCAGTGGTCTTGCAGGTTCATCAGAAGCCTAAGGTGCGTCGTCCCTCGCTGAGCTCCTCCTTCGGTGGACCGCATTCCGGTGAATCGACCACGGATTCCGTCTGATGCTCTTCCTTCCCGATCCCCCGACTTCCTTTCCGATCAACACAGGTGTTCTCCTTTCTCCCCGTATCCCGTCTCCTGTCGGTTTCCTCCAATTGCTCCATACTATGTATCCGTTACCTTTCTTCTTTCGTTGGTTTCTCCTTATTCTCTCGCATTTTTCTTCCTCTAAGACTAATATCATGTATGATCATAACGGCATAGAAGTGAATTATCATCGTGTTTATTGTCTAGGATTTGTTATGCAATTGTATGGATCTGTTTTTTTTTCCGAATCCCTCCCACCTCCATGTCATGCTTGTGTCATGTTCTTTGTCGGCATAGCTTCCCTAGTTTCTTTCCACCTCGAACCTGTTCTTCTACTTCCACAACCCTTATTGTTAATATTATTCAAATTAGTAATTTAATGTGTACGTTCGTATTAAGTGGATCAAGTGTAGTCGTCGACTGGCAGCACTTTGTTAGCAGATGTCCACTTCTTCTCGCTATGTATTGTATTGCAAGAGACTTGTTGTGTTGTTCCTATAAGATGCTCTAGATATATCATGTGCACTCAGGAAGCCTCCCTGCCCTTCCTTGTCCCCGTCTCTGTTCATCCAATGTTTCTTATACGGTCACGTCGTCCTCAGCTAGTGTTCCATTACCGATGATAGCAAAATACATATATCAGAAAGGCCATAACCATACGTTCCGTTTCCCGATCAGCCGGTTTTCTGTTTCCTTCTTTTTTGTATCCTCTTTTCTGTTTTTGTTCTCTTTGTGTCGGGCACTTCTTCGTCCAATTCTAGTCATCTCGTCGTGATTTCGAATGCTCCATGTTGTGTGGGCTGGAAAGGACTAGCGACCGGCCGATGTCAGTGTCAGCCAGTAGCTGTGTTCGCAGTGCAAAGAGGTCATTCTCTGGCACCGCAACCCGGACCGTAGTTCCAGTCAACCACTGATCAGTTGTAATGCGGTGGTTGACTCGGTGCTGCAGTCGGCAGACATGTCATCGTCGTTGTTGTTTCTAGTTGTTTCCGAAGTGTACTGCCAGATGTTTGTGTTGTTTAACCCGTATTGTGTTAGACAGTGAATGAGTGAATGGAGTGAGCTTGTACACTCTTGGCATACTTCCACTACTCCTCATACTGGTATGTATGCTATTTAATAAGCGTGGATTTAATGCAATCAAAGGCAGCTTTACAAATATTTTATGACCATTAGTTTGTGGACTTTTCCTTGTTTTATTAAATGATAAAGAACTGTTTCATGCCGCGCAGGCAGGGGCGGCAAATATATGCATGGTCATCAAGGGAACTACTCGCATGCTTACATTGAAAAAAAAAACGTGTGATTTCCGGTTTCAACTTTGCAATGGAATTGTTAAACATATCTTAATATAAACAAAAATGACGTGGCATTGCTGTATTCAGCTTTGTTTTCGCTATTTTCATCAATACTATTTGCTTTTTCTGTCACATCTGCGCTGTATTTTGCTACAGTTCTTTGCTCGGTGGAGAAGAGGAATGCGATTGATGGTAAGGGTACTTCTTGCGATCGAATGAGTGAGGGTCCTCATACAATAACACTTCCTTTTCTAATGTAGCCGGGAGTACTTTGGCTAGACCATTGCTATGAGCATTTCTGCTACACTTGTGATGATATGGATGCTTTTTGATCCCTAATGTGCCTGGGGCCGATAAGGAGAATGACGATGGACAGTCTCCGCCGCTATCAAAATGTTCGTTTCTGCTGCGCCGATCAACGGTGGCTCGTTGTGTTGAAGAAGGAGGGGAAGACGAGGACAAAGAGGGGAAGAATACATTTATGAGAGTGATCATCATTTCAATGAATTGGTCGTATGACAACAGTGAGAAGGAGCATGGCGAGAAATGTACGAATTATGACGAAGGAGTGAAAGAGATCCGAGTGCGAGGAACGAACTAGCGAGCCCTGAATAGCAGGAAATTTGCATTGTTTCAACTATACCACTTAATTGTCGTGTAAAAAATGCGCATGAACTGTGCTAACATATGAATGAATCTTCCTAAAGAAATATCTTAGCGAAAAGGTGATAGAATAACATGTTCACCCTAAAATTGCTCCAATCGAGTTCCTCATCTTCCGGAGTCTTCGGATCGAGATTCGCACAGTCGATCTGACACAACGGTCCGAAAGACGACCGCTCGCATATGCATCGTGTGACTATCGTCTGAATTCAAATTCTCTTTTTCACCCAAGCACACGATGTTCTCACGTGTACGCAGTGCTTCCGATGAATCTGATAGATCTCGGAGAGAGCGGCCCGGATGATCAGACACTCCCGGTACCGAATCGTGTCATCGTACTGTAGCAGCTTCCGCGATGTGTCTAGCTTGATCCTGCAAAGAACAAAAGAATTCGAACGTATGAGTCACACTGTACACTTACAAATAATAATCAAATTTAGCCCATTTCATGTCGTTTCTAAGAACGCAATTTAGTTCTCAATACGTGTGGGCTAGCTGGACATAATTTGAAATTGAAATGTTAGTGAATATGTGCGACTCGTCCGAGAAGTCTTCTCTCATTTAGAGTGTGACCGAGAATGCGTCTGGTAAGGGTGAGATTCGGGGAACTGCTGCTGTACATTACTCGCTTCGTGTTCGACAAATTCGGCGTCTGCTTCGGTTCTCTGTGCACCGATTGGGTGCGCAGTACTTTGCATGGCCGCAAATCATTCGCGGTTACGGTAGGCGCTGCGGCCTTGTTCAACGTTTCGCTGATTGAGCGTGATTATCGCTAGACAAAGGACAAGTTTTGCCGTTTCTTTGCAACCACGCAAACAGCATGATTTAGAGCTAATGTTTTTAAGCTCAGGGGTTGGCACAAATAAGTGAATCGTTCACATATTCAAGCTTCACGTAAATTGTTGTCCTTGGGAATCGTTCAGGAATCCCACATAGAAACTGTCTCCTACAAGTGTTTCTGTACTATTACCAGTAACCTTTAAACCTTGACTATAAACTATCATATGTTCTTGGGGTTTTCTGTTTGCAGGATGGATTCAATATGTAATTTGATAAGTTGAAAGTACAAACCGAAGTAATTTCTGTCGATCAAAATCGCCGACGTGTGTGATCTTCTTGGACCGAATGCGTTGATCACATGTTTCGAGGGAATAGTGGACACTGTCAGCCGTGCAGTTCTCACTGTCGGATATGACACATTCGGTCTGAAGCTGACCGAGTGCCGATATCAATCGGCCCGTGTTCTCCTTCCCCTGCTTCTGGCTCATTGAGGAATGAGCTGTCGCACGCATCGCCTGTATACAAAAATTGTAAAAACAAGTTGTAAGGGTAACAACAGTGTATCAAATCACTACGGTTGGTGCAGGTAATCCTAATAACGGTCAAAAGAAAAGGGGCTTTTTTAGAAAACTAATAAATATTCAGATTGGCATAAAATTTCTGTTGTAGAGGAATGTGTATGTAATATATGTACCTCTCGATATCGCTTAGTATGTTTCTTGCTGCATTCTCCAATCGCTACATGATATGCCTCCATGGCATTTTTGCCAATTGTCGAAACATCACAAAAACCCGCATTGTTTGTGAAGCATTCGTCGAGGAACTGAAAGTTGCCTGTACAATCTTGCAAAACATGACTGGCAGTCAGACTGCTTTGATATGAAATTGCATGATTTGTGGCAAAAACATGAACTTGTGGATTCAATGTGTGCCTTATTGTTAGTGTAAACAGTGCGTTCTCCTCATTGGCTGACAGAAGTACATCACAACTCGTGCCCAGTTCAAATTACAGTTCATGCGTCATCCTGCCTATTGTATCCGGACACGTTCATTTTCTTGGTCCAAGCCCCGACTGCCAGCATTTCCGTCATTCGGCCAGGAAAGTGCAAATGTTCAATGTACCGAGAGCAAAGTTGACAGTTTGCAAGCTGCTTGGGCGTGTTGTTTGAAGAAAGTTGTTGCACATGTTGCGAGAGAGAGAAACAGTTTGGTGCAGGAGAAGGAAGAATGGGAAGGACCCGAAATATGGTGAGGGACCGCCAGACCTTATAGTCCACACATTGAAATCGAAGCGACTGATCGCCCATGCAAATTTCGCGCTTCAGTTCGTACAGTTGCTTAAAGCACTCGAAGGCCGCTGTCGAATTACAAATGCTGCCCCTGAAATTATGATATTTTCGTCAAATAAGTGCACCTTGACTGATTTTTAAGCTGTACTCCGAGTGTATCAATGAAGGCGAGATCTCTAAAGGTGTGTGAAGCGACCCTTTAGCAAGAAATGAAGGAAGAACACAAAAAGAGCTAATGGATATCATTATCCGTTTTCACATTTGTAGTAATACATCCACTTCACACAAAAACCTAATTCCATTATCCAGGACTAATGTTATGATTGGTACAAGACCCACACATGCACTGATCAACTACATGATGTTAGGTTCTTGAACTGTTAGAACAGCCATCCTTGGCAAAAATGATTATCATTGCGCCTAATGGTGCGAGCGCTTGCAAAGAACACATTCATTGTGGGTATGCAGACATTATATGTGGGTCTGGCTACCCTACGACTCATGTTAGATGTCCAATCTCACTTCTTCCCATTTACGGTTGAAACTGACGGTGGCAGAGAAGCTCGAATGATATAGGCACAAGAGGAGAGCAGAAGAGGCGACACGAGTAACGCGATGATCACAGGAGAGCAACGGCGCATCGAACACAAGGGATCATTGAGATCTGAATCCAATTCTCATTCTTCTACTTTCTCTATCTCTGTTGTTATGTCACCTAGATCTTATCATTTGTACGAATACAATTTCGCTATATCATGTCAACAGTTCTCCATGTCTTTCAACATTTTTCAAAGCATATTTAGTCAGCACTTTAAGCTATTTACGGCAGTGAGACGTTTGCTAACGATAACACTTCACATAGTATTAGTCTCAGCATTTGCATTCATCGACTGGTGTCATTTTTGCGAAATGCATACACTTTATCCCCGGTCCCGTAAGTGCTGCCATCTATGCAACTCGGTTGCCTTTCTACGTGTGTCATGTCACATTTTGGCAGCATGAGCCAGAATTGGGCAAAAGTGTTGGCTAAAAGTGCATGAACTGGCAACGCGGTTGCTTTTCGCCTCAGGTTCAATCCGAAAGCCGATTGCACTCAGCAGAGCGAATCAGCACAAATATCCGACCACAAAATGAGAATGGAAAACGATGAGAATTGCCACCGGCATCATCTTCGTTGGTCGTAAATTAAAACCGAATTCATCTTTCTTCGTATAGCGGATAGCTCAAAACCATTTCTAATGAATTCTCTTTCACTTATCACAGCTTATCCCATACTCTTTGGAACTTTCTGACGAATCGCTTTTTTTCGGTATCGGTGTGTTTATTGAAAAATGAAAAGCTAATGAAAGTAGTTCAAAGAAATAACGCAATGCACTTCTTCTAGCGGTTATCATGTCGCTGAGGAAGATATTTTCAGCGTTATTGAAGTTCAACGTTATTTTCCCCTCGTTGGAGCGACGGAATTTTAAAAAAAAGCTTATAACTGGGATGCAGCAAGTAATTTGGAGAAGCATGTCGTACCTTTGTGTGTTTGTGTGCACAGTCATATGCGTTCGCGTGACGGAATTCGTGTCGCTGCCTGTTCTTCTCGGCGTCGCGCTCAATCCAAATCTGCACAAGAGCGCACCCGAAACACACACCTCAATTAGCAAGTATTCATCGGACACGTGTACGCCGTCAACAATGAAACAAACTCGAAAGCGATAATCTCGTCCGCCATATTCAGATTCATATCCGGTGCGCAACAAAGACAACGCGAGTCCGTACTCGGCGCCATACCAACAAATGAATACTCGGCAACCACAGGCAGAACGCGTTTCCTTCCTCTACAAGTGTAAATGTCTCAAGAGCTTCTCATAAGAAGTTCATCACACACCAGCTCGCATGCATGTCCTCCAGGGGGAACACCCCTCACAGGATATTCTTATTAGTGCAGTTTGATTGCATTTTGGGCGCCGGCATGAGTGTGAATGTGTGTGTGTGAAACGTTTTTCATCCATGAGTGGAAGGAAGCACAACAAACACAACTTCACGAGACACACAGAAACACATGCATATGAAAAGCAATATTGTAATTGACCGAAAGAGAGACAGCAGGAAGGACGCGATGAGGCCAATTCCCGACGACAGGAGAAGCACACACAATTCAATTGGATATGAAGATCGGCCGATAACTATATCCCCATATGAGGATGGAAGGTGATGAGAAGACCGAAGAGACGGATGTCGATCGACGAGGAGAACGAAATCATTCGAAAGAGCCCACCGAATTATGAGAAACCATAGAAAAAATGAGAGCGGATAAGGGCGCACTGAAATGTGTATGATATTTCTCCCGGCAGCCGAGAACGACAAGGGCTTCGGCTCCCAGATGGATTATCTCTTACGCCAGTATTAGAATCTATCGGAGAGAAGTAACACATCTAATCAGAAGAAGCTGAAGGAGCAGTCGAAAAGGAGGAGGAGAGGAGATGCTCATTCAGGATATCAGAGGATGTCTTCGAGGACGGAGTGGAGGAATACCTTACAGGCCGAACAAGGTGAGTGAGAAGGGGATGTGAGGGATGTGAGCGATGATACGGAGCGAGCATCGGAAGCGACACTCGAACCGCTCGCTTCCTCTTTCATTTCAATGCAACAACTACCCATAGGATGGATTCCAAAAACAACAGCCGACAGCACTTTCACCCCCTCGGGCAGAATCTTTCCGGTCCCAATAGTTCGACCAACAATCACACGTCAACGCAAAAATGCATTGCGTTCTGGAAAAGAACCAGCTGCTACTCAAATCACAAAAACGTCTTCCTCAGCACTTATGAAAACGTCAATTTAATTGTAATTGCATCTTTCTATAATTACACGCCGGCAACAATCGCTCTATCTGTGGGAGTGTGGAGGAGGAGGAACAGTCGGTGAATGGATCCCACAGACACACCACGTACTTGGCCATTCATAGCACACGGACACTATGAGAAGACGACGTCGACTGAGTCGACATCCAACAACGATCAATGGAAATATCCATCTCACAAGAGATTGTAGCGAGAAAAAGAACAAAAACACGTAATCCCCTCCATATTTCTGAAAATAGTCGAAATAGTACACATAGAGCGAGTGGCTGAATTAGGGGATTGCCGGCTGAGACCTTTGGTTGGATGAAGAAGATATGTAATGATCGAACGAGAAGAACTATGATAAAGGGGCGACATGAGCTTTGCCCGGAGGAGGAAAATATCAATATGATATACGGCGCAGAGATGTCACTAATCAGCCATTATTGAAGTGTCGGATGAGGAGTTAGAAGGGGGTTGTACAGGAGACGAGAAGGTGAGGAGAAGGTGGCGGCCTCGGGGACGGCTCGTCCCATCATACGATCTGTTCCCAGAACGTCCGTCGCCATTCAGAGGCAACGATGCGAGGAAAAGATGCTGTATCAGAAAAAGAAGGAGACATCACAGGTGGGTGTGATTGGTCAGACAGAGGCACTCAGTGCACGGCGGCCGACTGAGGCCGGAGGGATGGATGAAGGCGCGAATATACTCTCCCCAGGCATCATGCCGAGTCGTGGGAAACATAGTCATTCTCTGACGGTTTCTCGCATGCGTCGGTCCCCTCCTTATAATACTCCAAGTCTTTCCTAATTGATTTCACAATCCAAGTAGATCTTATTCATTCATTCATTAGCCATATCCCTCACTCGGGTCGCTGTTTCTATTCAGCAAGCTGATAAGTGAACAGTTTTTTTGCGAAGAGGGGGATGGATGCCTATAATGAGGAGCACGCAACTCTCACTTCGCGCTGACCCATTTCACGTGGAGACACGGCCGACGACACCGTCCGCATTACAGCTATTCTGTGTTTATGTGTGACAGCACACTGTTGTTTTGGGTGGCAAGGAATAATAAATCCCAATGCTGCCATCTTCTTTTGCATTTTTCAGTAACGAATATTTAACTTCATGAATTGCACATGAGGCGAGTAAGGAGGGCGCCATCATCTGAATCAGCAAGACAATGAACACTCCGCGTATCCTTGTCCAATTTGTGTATTTGTTCAATCCACTGTCCAAATCCCTTTCAGCTGCCACTTCAGATGTCTATGACATTAACATTAATTATTGTGTCTTAGAAGTAATGGTAGAGTAATTTATTACTTATCAGCCCTTGAAGAAAGAGCCTACCCACAAGAGATATGACAAAGTGGCTCAACAACGGCGTGTGTGACGACCAAAACAAGAAAGAAATAGAGAAGGAAAATAACAGTAATTGAAACTGGCGTCGACGGGAGTAGCAATGACAGGTGTTGGATGCTCATTATTAGTCTCTTAACCAAATGATTGACTTTTAGCCATTTATATACAGCATTATCGGGGTGGAACACCGCAACAAATTGCTACTCTCTTGTGTTTCTGTGATGGAACACAAAACGTTCTCTGCCAGAAAGATACAATTGTGGAAACGGTACATAAATATTAAATACACTCACTATCGGACCCTTATAATTTGGATAAATTAATGCTCCTATAAATGCGAGAATGGAATATGAATGCAGAATGGCAAGGAGTGACTCGGCGAGGATGGCGGTTACGTCAGTTTCCCCAGTTGGTGCTTCTTGTACATTTCGGAGATGGTGAAGAAGGTCGAATCGATGATTCCCGCAACGGTGAATGTGCCACCCACAACAGCGCAGATCTGAACACGAAGCATGTCAACCCATGAAAGATGTGAACTGATAATGGTCTTTCGGGGAGTGCTACAAATTCTTTCTTGAAAGAAAAGAAAAGAAAAGAAAAGAGTGCTTTATATACGTTCTTTGTTATATTATATGTGAAGCTGAGAAGATAAACGTGTAGTAGCTGGACATACACAATGCGAACAATATTAGCCTTCGACAACGGTTTCTACACCTAATGACTTACCGAGGTCAGGAATGCATAGAACGATTGTCGTGTTTCTGCCATTTTCACAGTAATAGGCTGCAATTCGTATTTGAACCAAATAGCCGGGATGATTCTTCCACTGTGATGATATGCCATGTATTCCCGTCGACCGAATGTGTACTGGTAGCTGTTGATCACCTCTCCATTAATGCGTTCGTACACCGACGGAACGATCTGAATACTGGTATGTGCATACAAAAATACATTTTACTGTTAGAACAACAGAAACGTTGAAGCAAAGCTAAAATAGCATTTTATTACAAAGAAACGAATATTTGAAGAAGCTAACAGTACCTTCAAAATGTACTCGTGTGTGCTCAACGGTTGGCTGCCGGTCGTATCTCTTCCCGAGAGGGGATCGAAGCTTCCCCGAATCTTTTGTACC
>JACMIJ010000022.1:15596-46459 GCA_014805365.1 Koerneria luziae | reverse complement strand
GCATATTGCAGACGGATGTGGAGATGGAGCATATTTTGGAAAGGAAAATGATAATATTGCAGATGGGCGGTCCCACTACCATTCGAATACTTGTGAAAGGGCCTCAATACTCATTGTCAAAGTTGTCACCAACTAACAATGTGGTGGAAATACTGTCACTCTATCAAACCGGATGTTCCGAACTCAGAAATTGAGATCGGGGAGAGAGGGGATGTACTCGACTGGACAGAATCCGGGTCCATTCGCTGCCTGGGCAGGGAATCCTCGTTGGACCATTCGACATTGCCATTCGAGCAGTCGGGGATAGGCAGTGTCAGCCTGAACGTAGACTTTCTTACGCTGTGTTGCATACTCTTGTATGATAGGAAACTATCGTGGTATACTGTAGTAGTTTCTTCCTACAGTATGCGAAAGACGGACTGACCGCTCCGTCCCTGGTGGTGAATTCCTTGCTGCTCCACAGCTTCTCTGCGACAGCGGATGCCCGGGGGAAGACCCTCGAGAGGACATTCGAGCCATCGGCCATTTCTCCCCACATAGCCGCCTCTCCTCCCAACACACGACTCAGTTCCATTGAAGTTCCAGTGAAACCTTGCGGGTCACATCCATAGTATGTCTTGTAGTCAATGTCCCATGAGATACGGTCCAGGTACCTGCAAATATGTATCCTTGTCGAACAACAATCAAGGCTATAGTTATGAAGCTGTCATTCATAAGCGCTGGTTGAAAGGCGGAACAAGGAATTGATGACAATGAGAGTACTGACCAGCATGAGGAGAGGACCGCGAGATGGCCGGCCTTCACTACTTTGGACATCTCTTCCATTTGTTCGGTGTTCGTGTTTCCTTTCCACACATGGCCGATGACGCCTTCGATTTGGAGTCCCATGTCGAGGACCTCCTGAAGGACGACGAAGACATGAGTGAGAATGTCTAGTTGTTATTCCGTTCCGAGTAACAATTGCAAGATCGGCACGTACCTGCCAGACCATGAACTGCTTGCGAGGCATGTCACGGGCCTTCAGATGTTCCAGGAATCGATCGAAGTAGTGTTGTTCCAGTTCCTTCGCCGTTGTCATTGCCCAGATCTGAATTCCCATTCACATTCCGTTTCCTATACATAGAACATCTACGCCCTACTATCTTTTAGTAGGAACACTAATTGTAAGATATGTTCGATTGGATAAGGTGACTAAAATGAGATTGTGCCTGTCATACCTTCATGTAGGCAGTGATATTGGGGTTGTTCATCCAGCATTGCGTCATCCAGAACTCGACTTCGTCTCCTCCCAAGTGTGCCGTCGTGTCGGGGAAGAGGGTGAAGATCTCCTTGAACAGTGCGGTCAGGATGTCATATGTCTGTCCATTGGTCGGATCCAACATTGCACGGTCGAATGTCTCCGCTCCCAATGTATCGAAACAACGAGGAGTCAACTGGGGAATTCCCTTTCCTGAAGGAGAATCTGGCTGAGACCGTAACCCATTGCCAACACATCCTAAGCATCTTGAAGTTGTCCCGAAACTGTATGCACGTATTGATTATTCCAACTAAGGTATCACAAAATCGTAAGTTTGTATGCATTCTGGGTGCAATTTACAAATACTCACCCCAGGACCGAGCGTGTCCGGGTGTGTCTATCTCTGGCACCACACGCACTCCTCGCAGACGGGCGAAGGCGACCACATCCTAAAGAGTGCATCCAAGGATACCCAATACCTTGATGTCCTGGACACTGTAGACGTGATTCTGATCATAGGCGCCATTGGCAAGTTCAGGGTAGGATTGGGGTTTGAATGGGAATGCCTCACTATCAGTGAGATGCCAATGGAATACGTTCATCTTGTTCTGTGCCAGAAGTTCGATCATCGCCTGTAAGAAAGTCGTATGAGACACCGTCACGTATTGGTTGCTTCTGGCATCACTGGGAAGACGAGTGCTTCGTCCTATTCAAAGAAGAACTGACCTTGATGACAGGCACAGCATAGAAGTGTCTGCTGGTGTCAAGGAGAAGTCCTCTGTGGGGGAACCTCGGGGCATCAACAACCGAAGCTGCCCTGAGGGCAGGGCCGGATGAGGAGTGGAAGGCGAGTTGTGAGAGGGTCTCGAGTCCCCGAATGGATCCCCACACTTCCGTGGAAGTCAAGAGAATTCCAGAGGCATTCACTGTCAGTGTATACGATTCGTCCATTCCCAATTGTGGTTCGGCAGGACATCGAGTATCGGTGACGGATATCGATAGAGTCAACGGCGCTCCCTGTAACATTTTCACATTCTTGGCATGCATTGTATTTAGGGAGATCTTTAGAAAAGAAATACATAAGAGACACACAAATTTCTTTTGGCGTGCTGGAAGATACAATTTCTCCACCATAAACTGCAAAACAAACCTTGATAGAAACACAAAGACGAACTTACTTTGAGAGATGATTTGGCCGAACCCAATTTCCTCTTAAAACCGACAACAGCAGATGTGAGGATGTCACAGGAGTACTTCGAGACGACTTTCAGTTGTCTTGGATCGAATGCAATGGTCTGGTTACTGTAAGCGAGCTTCAATGGCTGTGGCCATACCTTGAATAAGAACGATTAGCTCAGCCAAAAAGACCTTTGAGCAAGCAGTGATTGATATCCACGTGTCTAATGCAGCTGGCTTACACCTGATACCTCTACCCTAGCAGTGGAAGTCGAGTAAAGAACACTAACAATAAGAACTACTAAACGACCGTACATTTATGTTATACCTTAGCTGAGCTATTAAGAATTGGCTGCGTATGGTTTTGTTTTAACGAATAACGTGTTTCTTGAATATACCTGTTTCTAAAGTTGACTTGATTTGACTGATTAAAGTAATAATAGTTTCGAATGTGACTGACCCCTCCAACAGTTCGGTCGAATGGATCCGGCCATGCGGCGAAGGCCAAAGGGACGACGAACAGAAGGAAGATCATCGAATGCACACCACGATGACCTGTTACACAATGAACACACTCCAACACATCGCTCACTCTCTCTCCCTCTCTCTCTCTCCCTCTCTCCCTCTCTCCATCTTATACCGGTATGAAGGATACTCCACAATGACCAACACTTCACTCACTATTCCCTTCCGGAGTAAGCAATGCTAGACAGTTTTTGTCCATCGAAAGTCTGGGAATGAAATAGATGACTACGAAGCGGCATATTTTTGTGGACTTAAAAAAGCGCGAGTAAAAAAATGTAGAAGCTTGCAAGAGTGAAAGCTTACGTTAATGTGCTAATAATAGACACGGAGTTCACCTAGAGAGGGGCAATCTTCAAAGTGCAAGAAGAACTTTTGCTTTGCCAGGCAAACGCATTCTTTGTCCCGAAAAAACTGATTCATATATTATTGAGATGATGTTAGTTTTGTTTTTCTAGAAAGAGTCAGCAAAAGAAGCCATCAGAATTTGAAATCGTCATACAACGGGTTCAAACCACTCGAACTCCCATCGGACGGGGAAATATTGTCATCACACGCTTCACGGTGTTGATCCCCTGGCCGCGTGGACCATGAGTTCCGCCGCTAACCAATAGACCATTCTGCACGACTTGGCGAGCCAGCAGATCATCATTTTACTTCGAAAACGACCATCAGAATATTTGATACTGTGGTCTGTTCAAAAGTTGCTATAACTGTGTTGATGCTTATTCCATAGCAATGTAACATACAGTATACTGATTACGGATGAAAGTTTCTCTGGAAAAATCCCACCGATGGGCTACTAAACTACCTCGGAATTCCACCAAACAGTCACCAAAAAATTCAGAAATACCACCAAAGTTCCTCGGGAATCCTACCAAACTTTTTGGAGACATCTCCAAAAGTTCACAGTGACTATTTGGTAGAAACTCCGACTTGGAAAGTATTTTTTACAAGTTGATTTGTTTTCTTTTTGTATGCTAGTCCAATCATAGGAAAGAGTTTTGGTTCCTAAAATGGTCATGAAATGCATTTCCGACTACTGTTTCTAACAACAAGATTTCACCATAAATTAGTGTGGTACCGTAATTCGAGGAAGCAAAATCATAAATACTTTGCCACGAAGGCACACAGTACACCAAATGCAACGTTTTGTTTGTTTGTTTGTTTGTTTGTTTGTCTACTTGTTAGCATGTTTACAGTATATTTTAGCGTTACTTATGAGTACAGTAATGCTGGTATGGTGATAAGGTAAAAGCCGCAGGTTAAAAAATTTAAGCCTAACGAGTGTACCCACGTTTCTAGAATAAGTGCAGCTTCCTGGCCCGTTTTTTATTGTTTCTCAAACTTTGAGAAGGGGAATTTCCGCGGTTCCCCTCCTCACCCGTCGTGTTAGCGGGAATTGCATTTAGTCCTAAATCTTTATTCGAGAATAACGTAAGTTCCGCATTATTCCCCAAGTTCATATTCATCTTGTTCTGAACGATCTGCTTGAACTCTTTTATGGTTTATGCTGTTAATAACACTAGTGATAAGTACGTGAAAAGACCACAATCGAGTGGTATGGAACGGTGAAACCGATGTCGAGCTGACAATGAGACCGTTCTATGCTGCAGAGAATAGCGTCCTTTTTGCAGCACGAATCATACAATTCGCAAATAAAGAATGTAGGCAAATCATTCAGAACAAGATGCATTCGAATTTGGAAAATAGTGTAGAACTTCTATTACTCTCCTAGTAGCATGAAAACTATTCAAGGGGAATTGCCAAATATTCTTTAAATTCACGTTCTGAGATTTTTTCGTCCTCCTGAAAATAGTCGCAGACTCGTTATGCCGAAATCGAGAACTCTTATATGATGATGTTGAGTGGAGAATGGAGGATGTCGAAGCCACGCCCACCGACAGACCATCGACTGTCTTCTCGAATCCCATCAAGAAGAAGATCGACAAACTCGTCTCTAGCAAGGTCCACAATGATCCCGTGAGTGTCTTCTGTATCAACTGTCCCCGTTCTTTGTCTCCAATAAGCAATAGGCGCTTGAGCCATGCGTTTTTAGCAATATTCATCTTTTGTTGGTAACATATATGAGACGTTGCCTAACATAATGTTCTAAAAACTACCTGTTACGAATATTCCTTTCATTTAATGAAATTCAGGAATTCGTCAAGCTTATGGATTTTGTGTGCCCAATGGTGTCCGACATTGATATGCACACCGAGCGAATTCTAACAAGGAAGTTGGAACAACGGGAACTCGATCTCAACAAGGAATATCTTAAGGAATTCGAGAGGGTGCGATCCTTTCGTACTCTTTTCCCCTCTGTTATTGTCAGAGTGATAGTTTAACGAACGCTTGTTTGCTAACAATAAGAGCGCCACGCATTCTATGCTTTAGATTATGTGCATTTTATGTTAAAGTGTATGGCTATTGTTCTTACAAATGTTACAAATTGTGTATGATTGTGATTAACTTGTAAGCATTCAGGTGAACGAACACGTGCAGCAGTTCTCTTCCCGAGTGAATGACATGCACAGGATCTGCTCTGATCTGACCATTCGCATCCAACAGAACAAGGAGAAGACACAGGATCTGTTGTCGAAGACGAGTGCCCTCCAACACAGAAGGCATGTCCATGCTGGTCCTCCATTCAGACAATAGGAAGGTTCTCGAATCGAAACAAAAGGCCATCGACGATTTCCTCGGAAGGTTCTCACTGTCGGATGCGGAGGAGAAGGCACTGCTTGGAAATGTCACTGGTTAGTCTTTCCTTCTCATCGGTCACTTATTTCGGCTTTGTAACAGTATTAGGTTGGTAATGCTACTGAAGATGCTTGGCTTGTAGAAAGTTGAGGTTTTTGTTTTACTTTGAACTATTTCGGAACAGCCATGCGTTTTGCCTCATGTCCTTTCTGGACAAGCGTGTTGTCATTGCTTACTGATAACGTTCTAATCTCTTTGATTGACGTTTGTTGTAGTTTCGTTCCATTTACACATATTATATGTGTAATGTAATATAATTTCGTGTATATGATCAAATATATCGTCTTTCCAGATGGGACGATCTCGAGTGACTTTTTCCCTGCTCTGGAGAGGGCGAAGACAATCTACGAAGAGAGCAAGCAGCTGCTGCGAACCACAGCCAACCACTCGGCTGCGTATGTTTCTCTTAACTAGTATGTGCTCTTTTTGTATCGTCGTTTTTTTGCTGACTCTCAAGATACAAGATGTTATCATACATTTGTGTTTTTTTGTTAAGTCACATGAAACCGTTTATGACCAAATGAAGTTTGCTATTCAACGAGTAACGTTATAATTTCAGAATGGCAGTAATGGAGGAAATGTCGCAGAAGATGGAAGCAGCCTACGAAGTGCTCTATCGATCCATACAACGTATGTTCAGACTGTTTTTATATAACGTGCCAACATGTAGGATATGAAACATTTTACGAATAGTGCCGTTATCATGAAAAGTTGCCAACAGCAGATGTGTCATTTGATTTCTAGGAGAATGTCGTGTTCTGAACACGGAGATGGTGGAAGTGCGCGGCGTCCTCTGCGAATCATTCGCCGCCCTCAAGGATCGCGAGGTCCTTCTCAAGTCTGTTGCTTACCGTAGGATACCATTTTCTCTTCTACTATGTTAGCGTTATTTGTGACGAATATTTTGTAATAATCACATTGGTTGATGGTTTGTGTTGTTTTCACAATGAATGCTTGTTCCCGAATGTTCCCAATCATGCGTTCCATCTACCATTTTGGACAGTTGCTGTTGCAGATACGCTCTAGATGAATACACTTCTGCTCGGAAGAACCACATCCTCCGAGTGTTCCTCGATGCCCTGACTCGTGGACATGGAATGGGAAAACCGATCGAATTGCTCAGCCACGATCCACTCAGGTATCACACAACGAGGATGCCATTATGAAATTTTTCATTTGTCATTTGTGTATGGTTTGATGTTATTGGGCAGACAATGAACAATGTCTTTGCCGATTTTCATACTTTTCGTTTATTACTTTCTTGAAAATCCTAAACACGACGAAGTATGACAACTATGTAATGTTTTTCTGTCTCGGTTTATTATATTTAGTATGCGTGCGGTACTCCACCGCGAATGCAATTGCGTTGTACAAGTATATGACGATGTTGTTTTGCAGGTATATCGGTGACATGTTGGCGTGGATCTACGAGTCGGTTGAGTCGGAGAGGGATCTTCTCGTTCTCCTCCTCAGGAGTCTACCCACTGATTGTAAGTTGGTACTCTTCTCGAACTGCTCTTATGCGTGAGCTTTTGTGTTGTGTTTGTATTCTTGATCATTGGAGCATCAGATATTGATGATAAAGCAGGATATTTGAGTGAGCAAGAAGTATGGGACGGGCGTGCTGTCGAACATCTCCTCGTCACTCGCTCGACCATTCAAGGTATCACTCGAATATCTCATCATTGCATTTCAAGGCTGCTGACAGAGCGTGTCTTCAATACAATTCTTATTCGTGATTGAAACATAGTTGAGAGAATTAATTGTTTCCCAGGTGCGCGTCGAACAATCGCTGGGCGGTGAACAAGATTCGGTTGTCCTCTACCGACTCGTCTCCATCTTCGCTTTCTATGCCTCCAAGATACTGTAAGTCACCAATCTTAACACTATTCCAATTATTCAGTCGTGCGAATACTTTCCTGATGTTCTCATTGTCCATTTCGTATTTGCTTAACTATACTCGAAACCTGTGTGATATTGTTGTTGCAGTCCTGAAATGTCCGCCGAATCGGAGATTGTGCAGACTCTCGAGGAGCTCCTCCAACTCACTCTGAACATCTTCTTCTCTGGTCTCGGAACGACAGTTGCGAGGATTCTCTCCAAGATGGGGACTCCCGATTACGATCTGCTCCCCGTTCCCGCTGTCCACCAGGCACTCCTTCTTCTCAAGGAAGTACTGGAAGCTCACGACGCGACGGCCTCGTCCAGTGAGGAAGGAAAGGCGCGGTTCGATAAGGTATTGCACTTTTGTTGTATAATACAGATCACCATTGCTACTCCTAGGACAGCATTGATATTTTGGCAAAAACTTGTCCTTTTTCTGTATTTTATTTCAAAGGCCTAGTAGTTTTGCCAGCTTGTGCGCGAATATGTTCCCCAATACAATTTCACAAGTGACATATAGATTGCCTTGATTAGTGTTGCCCTTTATTAACATTTGGGATGTTTGTGGCCAATAAAAAGTGCGGATGATAGTCTTTGATGTGGGGAACAGTCATTGGGGGCTATTGGCAATATCAGGCGATGCCTTGCTATTACCGTAATCGAAGCTTCTCGTTTGCTGATACTGTTGGATGTGATGAGTGCGTTGTTATCTGGTCAACAATACTATATAATACACTTGTTTATGATTGCAGATAATTGCGACAGTGGTTGACCCGCTGTACCGGGCAATCCAAGTGGCGGCCACCCAACTGCATTCGCCCATCGACGTCGCCGTCTACACTCTGAACTGTCTCTCCGCCATCCATTCTCTTCTCATTCTCTATCCATTCACTGACAAGAGGATCGAAATGGCACAGGCATTGGTATGTTTAGTAATCACCCAAGTGTTCTGGAAACTTCGACGGTTTAGGTTGTGCTTATAGTAATGTTCTCTTTGCGTAATGGTTAACAAGGTATGCAAAAGGAAGAGGGAATTGTGCAATATGTAGTCATGAATGGTGTTAGACCTTACAATTATTTTACATTTGTAAAAACTTTTTCTTATAGATGGAGGGTCACGAGGACGTGTTGATCAGCGAGGAAGCATCGGCAGTCATGAGCAGCACACGACTCATCTCCATCTATCAGAAGGCCGCTGCTCATGATAACAGCCAGGTTCATTTCACTTTTGACTAGGTACAATACAAGTATAGTCCATGTGGTATACACTTTGTTCTGTCCCCTTGATTGGCACCCCTTTGTGGAAGTGCATGTCTATCAGGTGTGTCCATGCTGGATTCCTCTCCCCAGGGCATCCTCTCTAATGGATCGCGCCTTTCTCTTCTTCTGCAGTGCAATCCAGTAATGACAGCTTCGAAGATTTCTTTCGTGTGCGCGTTGATTTATTAGGGAAAAGGATAATTTATTAGCGTCTGCAGGAAAGGAAAGATCAGAGTGAACATAAAACTAAGGTTCTGACATGTCCCTGATTCAGGGTCCTCTGTCTGCAATCTCGGAGGCTGACCCTTCATCAGTCCGTCGTGCCCTGGAGGCATTCGATCAGTTCCTCTCTCAACCGAATTCGTGTCGAATCGATCAGACCGCGCGCATCAGCAACGCGCGCGTACGCGAACGCGTGCACTCGAAGACGGTTGACAATATCGTCGCTGCCTTCGCTGTTGTCAGAAACAAAATCACCGATCCCGCGAACAAATATGAGGGAATCGAAGTGAAGACGATAGAACAGGTACGAGGATGCATTCTGTTTAGGGGACTGGTTTGTGTCGTTGTGAGATGTGGGTTTGTATCTATAATGCTTCGAATTATGTGTAGTGAGGTACAACTATAAGAAGACGCTAAAATAACAACCAATATTGTCAAAATTCATCTTACATAGCTGATATTGCTCATTTCAGGTTCGCGAGCTGTTGAAGTGATGATTCGCCATGGTTTTCTAGAAATGTTTATATTCCGTATACATACCATAATCATGCTTTAGAGTGTTATTTATTCTTGCTATTTGTTGGCATTATTTATTCACTTTATTCATTTGGTGCCTTTTCTGTGATGTACTGTTGTGGCAAGTGCTGTTTATTATGTTACTAACTTATTCGGATTCTATAATAAAGTATTACATTGTTTACAAAGTGTATTAATACAACAAATGAAAGTTGGAAGTCTTGAACAGTATTTGTGCACACCATTTGTCAAGGGTATGCTATGCTTTTCTCGTCTTGTCAGAATTTGCGCTTCTGTGCCCTTCTTTAGAAGTTCTAAGTTCCTAGGCATTTGCTGACAGTACTTCAGGGATTAAGGAAAGATTTAGGGAAAATTATTCATAAAAGGAGGAAATGACATGAATGTTCTTTCTTGTTTTCTTTTAGCCCTCGTTATGACACGTTGACTTATTCGTGATGCAATTGTGAGTGTGTCTTTGGTCTCGTCACTGTCCAGTCTGTTATTACGCTGTGGTTGTTCTTTTATCTACCATCTATCAATTGCCTGTTACTATTGCAGTTACCAATCAACATATGGTTAATAGCTTGTAGCTCTGTTTCCTCGACCTTCATTGTCCTTTTTTGACATCGTGTCCTCCACATTGCTTTTGATCTCAATAGAACACGATTTTACGGAACATGAACTGATATTCTAGAACATTTTTCAATTTCTTTCATCATATATTTTGTGTGTCTAATTGCTTTGTTGATCTTGTCGCGCCCTCTGGAATAGAAAATAACTGATTGTGAGGTATTCATGCTGGAATCGCTTCTGGTCATCGAGAACAATGGAATGTATTCCAGAATGTTCCAACAACGTCGTCGAGAGCGCGGCGTCTCGCTGGGCGTAATGTTGTTATTGCACGAGTTGCTGCGTAACCCGGCGGTGCCCCCGATCACCCTCTCGGCTGTCCTCCTCCAAGTGAGTTGACATGTTGACAGGATCAGCGGATCAGCACACAATGTCATTGACACTTCCCTCATAGGGACGGGCAAGCATAACAAACAGTGCGATATCAAAGATGCACTTGTAGAGACACTCCGTGATTGGCTTCTTCTTGCAACTGAAAACACTTCAAGTTGGTCACGGCAAATGTTGTTTGATGTATAACCATCGAACAAAAACCAATATTTACTAACTCATTCCATTTCGATAACCTCACAGTTGAACGGATTGTAGATGGTGGACCATAGATATGACGATTAGCCAGGGATAATCTTATTTTTCCATGGGAACCGTGTCTCCAAGTTCAACCCATTTGAACGTTTATTGCGCAGACTCAGTTCGTCTGTTTGAGCAAAGCATTTCTCACACATTGATAACCCTGTCACCATTGTCACGGGATTGGAAATACCCGGTTTCTTCAGTAAGCATAAGCAAATATGGTTGATAACGAAGGACAATGACATTGGCAAGTACAGCCGAATTGTCTGTACAGGGAGGATAATGTTTACTTCTCAATAACACAAACGGCTTTTGTCCAGGATGTACGTATAGGGGAGAGGGGCATTCTTAAGAAGTCTTGGAATCTTAATGCATGAATTCAGGTAGGGATCTTCCTGGACTTTATCCCCCAACTGTCGTCCCGCTTGACGCAGTCCCTGTGTCTGCTTCCTTCTCGAATCGTCTCTCGTCGTGAATGGATTCGTCTCTTCGCTCCTCTTCTCATGCATGCCGACGATATGCATCTCTACTACAATATGATCTCATTCATGTGGAAGGTATCAGCCCTTTTTAGCTGCGGAATTCAGAAAATTCCGGGTCTTAACTTTTTTCCATATGCGCTGAGTACCACAAAGAAGGGTGTTTCATGCTGGGTAGATGAAATATGTTTTTGTGCGAAATTGCGTTTCCTGAAAGGGTAACGTATCTTATTGTTAGTGTTTGAACACGAGACTGTTATGCTGTTTTGCCACAATATCTCCCGCAACAATTGTCTCCTCCCTTATAGGGGAGCTGGCTGCTGCCACCATGGGCGGCCAGGGCAGGTCCCGGCAAAGGCAGAAAAAAAGAATTACGGAGAAGTGTTTGTGGCAGAGACCATTAGTACTCATAATTTATATAGTATACATTAAGCATAATATCTCTTATTGTTCTGGAAAATAGTGGTGAAAGTAGTACGTCATTTCGCTAAACCACGAAAATGTGCTAGAATATTTTTAAAAAAAATATCAAGTAGTATAATATGTGTATGAGTCTCGTATGTTACAGGATAAAACAATATGTATAGCAGTATGCCAGGGATTCAAAGTAAACATAACATTATGGGAGATTGAAAACCGTGAGAAACTGGAGCCGGTTGTCTAGAGCAAAGCAAATATGCAAATTTTCGTAGCATCACGGAAATCCAGGAGAAAGTATCCATTTGTGTGAAAGGAAACAAAGAGCAAGAGAGACACTTGGCAGTTATTGGACACGCAAATACGCGGGCAGTTATTAACACTTCACACATCCTTGTGCTATTGGGGCAGATTGTTCCGCTGTTTACGGGTTCATTAAGACAAGTTCAAACCATGATGGAATGATGTATCAAATGATACCGAAAGCAGACTAATATTTGTGCTCATACCTTGTCTGCTTAATAAGCATGTGTGCCTGATACAGGGTCGTCGTCTCGAGCCGTTATTGGGAAGAGTACGGTATCTGCTGACCCTGATCGCCCTTTCCATCGCGTCTTCTCTCCTGACAGTCGCCATCAGCATCGCCTTGGACGAAACGGAATTCGGTGGTGGATACGCCAGACAATGTGCTGTCGGCTTCTCTGGTCAGTCATGAAAAGTGATCTACAAATGCTCGAATATTGGTCTACACCTAATATCATCTTTAAATGACTGTTTTGGAAATAACGTTTTAATTTTTGTAAGCATCTTACAATATAATGTATAATTATGGTGCAAAAAAAGCTAGTATTTTCATTCCATTGTATATAGCGCGAAAAGGCCGGAGATTTTCATTTTGTTGCCAATGGCAGTCAGACGCCTTTGGGTGGCGAGAAGAAGCTGCTTTTCCCTTTTTCTGTTCGAATTGTTTTTTCTCTGTGTGAGTCAGCGTTCTTTTTCCTTATCGAAATACAAACTGACGATACTCTTTGCGTGTGTTCGCTTCTTCGCTGCCGGAATATTTTGGGCGTTTTACATTTTGAGGTATATCTACTACCTATTTGCTTTACTTTTTTACCAATTAGAATGATATTTGACTGTATCCTCTCACCATGGCAGTGTTCTTCGGTTCTTCTTCTGTGCAATTATCATAACCATGTTCTATTCAGTATAGGAGTACTTCAATAGAGAATGATTCGGTTCGATGGGTCAGTTTGGTCACCTTTTCTCTGACATGCGGCACTCTTCATACTGTTCTCTCATTCTCATCCTCAATTTGAATGAAATCCAAGCCTCCTCGGGATGCCATCATATGTCCTCTCTATGCCAATTACAACCCACATCCCATGTCGTATCAGTGTATAATCCAGAATCTCCTTGTCACTTCTCCCCTTTCTCCATTTATCAAGGATTCCTGGTTACTACTTGTGTGCCTTCTGCGATGCTCCAGAAGAGGAGCTGATGTACTGCTGATTTTGCTTGCGCATTCAAGCAAAATTCTCGTATTGTAGACTCCGAACAGCATGTGTTTCATTGTAGTCATATAGGAGCGTATGCTAGAAAGAGTGTTTGTATTTGGCGCGCGTCGCCTGTCGGTAAGGATCAAGCTATATCACCTGAACAGGTGGATGCCGTAACGCCAAACTTTAAGAAGTTTGTTGGGTGGTCCTACGTTTATTTCTATTAGCTCTTCAGCCAAAATTACATCTTTTGCTGTGTTTACTTCAAGAACCTGACTTCTTCTTGTATATAACCTAACCCAATTCTTCCTGCTCCTTTTGATATAAGATGAGTGAGAATAAAATGTCCATCTCAAACGAATTGTTCATGCATTTGAGGTTTTTGGTCAGACATCATCTGTTCCATACTCTCGTAGTAAGAGGGATTTCTCTGGCAACGAGACAGTGCAGAGTAGACCAGAGGTTTCGTACATTTTATGCTTCGTACTTCTGTGCTGTTTGACCCAAAGCGTGATGCTTACAGCTCACTTTATTTTACCAGATTCTATGTCTATTATGGTATTCCACCACTTTCCTTCCCTCTTTCTGCCATTTCGGCTCTTCCTTGATCTTTGTTTATATTATCATCCATTCTTCCTTTTTTGTTCTCTCATCACCCTGCCATCATATGTCTTGGTTTTGTGCACCCTCTTCACACGCTTGTTCATTCTTTCTTTCTTACAATTAGTATACGTTCTCATTGTTCTTTGCATTCCCTAATATTGAATGGCATGGATGGCGTGTCCCACTTGAATGGACAGATTGCACGGCCAATGCTGTTCGGATGAATTGTGAGGCTGGCAACAACAATTATCGTAGGCGAGAACATCAATTTTTTACTGGACTTTCCTACCAGATGTTCATGGGAGAATCCCATGCGTAGGAACCACAGGCTCTTTCCAAACCTCATATTACGATACTATTGTTATCCTTAATGAAGGCTATATAGATGTTTTTCAAATTAGCAGCGCGAAAACAGGTAAGCGTGAAGATGCACATGGAACACAAATTCATGAAAAAGAATTATGCTTTTTCATAAAATAAATGTAGACAAAGTGGGTGGAGGTCCATACCCATGCTCTAGAACATTTTTGTCTGCCTGACAGAGAAGTACGCATGTTTAAGACCAATGATAAGATAGTTTCATAGCAGTTTTGTATTTTACAGTATGCAAAATGACCATGTAAGATTTCTTTATTGTAGAAAGTCATTGTTCAGTCAAAGTTTTGAAATGTTTCAAAGAGACGAGCGAACACAATGAGAAATCGGGAAAATGATCTGCTCTTGGATCGAATCCAGATATTTTGTTTGTGTGCCCGTGGGTGGGATAACGAGTGATGGGTAACCGAATCTCCCATCGGATCATCTCGATCTCCCCGTTCACTCTGCCCGCTACACTTGTTTGGAGAACAGAACCTCATTCTCATTTCTCACTGTCCTCCTATGGCGGCGTTCCTATTCGTCGGCAGCTATGATGTACACGTAATGACCATATTTTGTGAAAGAAGTTGCAACTCTCCCCTTTGCTGTGCCTGACTTGTATATATAGCGATTTGGAGATATGCAACTGTTGTGTTGGATGACTGACCATGTTTATACGTTGAGAGGGCTGGTATCTGGTGTCGAGTGAGTGCTTGTCGTTGTTCATTGTTCGATAGTTGTGAGAGAGGTAACAATATGTTTGATAAAGGGATATTCCCTCTTCGTTGTGTGTCTTGTAGTACTCCTGATGTGTTTGTCAAGGATTCTTTCTTCCCTTGATATGCCCGGGATCGTCAGTTCTTTGTCATCTTTTCATGTATTCACCCTTCGCTTTCCATCTGATGTTTGTCCATAATAATAACCCGGACCGAGATGACAATTCGAGTTGGCTGGAAGGTATTCTGTTTCGGATGCAAGACTATTGGCCATTGCCCATCAGCTCATCAAACATGGGCAAGAATAGGTTTTTTGCTTTCCCATGGACTGGATAGCATGGCTGTGAATATACAAGTAAGGCCTTTGATTGATGGAGTGAGGGTGTACTAATCTCTTATGTAGTTCCCTCCGTTACATATTGTGTCGGAATTATGGAGATCTTTTCTTATAATTAGATATCAAGGCCTGGTTCATTATTGTTCATATTTGCAAGGGGGGGGGGCGACTATTCCCCTAAGTAGGCTTAACCCTTTTGTGTGTTCCTCCTGTGCCCCTCCGTATGGTTATCGCCGTGTATTGTCTACCATATGTTGCAGATGCCAGAGAATGTTGCATTGTAAGAGATCAATTAGGTACAATGGCAAATGAGAGATGGTTACCGAAGAAGCCGCAGCATCTTGTATTTCAACAGAACGACGTGGGTGGTCCCTGTATTGTCTTTCGAATGAAGGTTCTTCTTGTGTTATCAACATGTCTTTATCCTTTTCGTCCTCGGGCTACCATTCATTGCAATTTCTCCGTCGTGTCATCTTTTTATGCAAAGTGAGATCGTTTTCACCTCTTGTAGATGTTTTGTGTGGAGAATGCGCGCTTTGAGCTGATCTGGAAAGAGCTCTTGCAATTGCACGGAGAGCATTCACATATCTCAAATTCTTCCGGAATAAGTCGCTATTCAGGCTTCATTGACGGGGAGGTCCAGACTACTTTGGGGAGGGGGGGTCATCTAACACTTTCTTTTCTATGTCTTGCTCTTTTGTGGAACATGGTTAGAAAACACAAAGAATGAGAATAATAGTTGAGTTTGTCGAGGAACGAGTTTACATATGTTGAACAGTTAGGATGATTCTCATAAGAGTAGTTAGATGAGATGGATGAAGAAGTCGCGCAATTGGACCGTGACGGGAATATCGGAAGAGGATCATACTGCCGCTTGTGGTCCGACTATGTTAATTGATTATGGAGGAATTGCGAGAAACTGGTTGCTTGGTTTTTTTCCATTGAAGGCATCAAACTTTTCGCTGTGAATTGTAAAGTTTCGAAACATTATACAATACATTCATAATGAACTCGAATATCTATAAAGAAGTCGAAATATAAAATTTTAGTATTTTCGACGCCTTGCTAGCCGTGCTGTGGTGTGAAGTAATGAGATGAAGAAAAAAGAGTGCGATGTGATGGAAGACGACGCGGAGCCCGCACTCCTCTTCTTCCCATTCGTCGTCCTCGTTTTCTTGTTCTTGCAATACGTATTCGCTCTCATTATATTGCTTATGTAGTGGGAGGTTTTTGGTGTGCGAAGGTTATTTTGGTGAGAGTCGATGATGAGTGCGATAAGAGTCCGCCCGCAGGATCAGCTGCTTAGATTATCGTCTCGCACTGTCCAGAACCGCACCGGGAAGTCGTCGGCCTCTTCTTCTTCGTATATTCTATTCGGTAGATTGTAGTGAGTACTGTCTTCTGTCTCTCTGTGGAACATTCCGCAGTATTTCGAGTGTATAAGGGAAGGGAAGAAGCTTATGATGAGGTGTGAGTGTCTACAAGTCAATTTTCATGTCACTTGGATCATCTGGATTACCCGTGGTTGCCCCCCCCCACCCTTCCCTTCCCTCCACCTCCTGCTTCTTCTTCGGAAGGTTCTCCTTGTCCCTTTCCCGAAGATGTTCTTCGTTTTTCCCACTTTCATCTCGTTAGTACAAGAATGGATTATCGTTGAGATTATTTCTGTTTTAGTGGCGTTTGTTTTCGTTTGTGGACTTCATTGTGAAGGAGGACAAATCTATCAACAATACTATTCCGGTCCATACTCTTGCTTCGGTTGTTCTGGTGTTTCTTTTTATCCTTTCAAGTCTTGGTAGTCTCTTTCCATGCATCTTGTTACTAACCCGTCGGTCTCCTTTGATCCTTTTTCGGTGGCAACTTCCCTTTAGTTCGAAGAGTGTTGTACTGCATTTACCTTCTCTCGGGCTTTCCCTCTTTTATGTAGCGGTTTCCTTTGTTGTCATACTAATATGGTGATTGTGTCCTGGAATGTGTGGTTCTCTCTGTCTAACGTCTTCCTGACACCTGCAGCATGCGCACTGAGTGTGCTTGTTATACTATTTATTCGGAGGTTTATCGCGCGCTTTTCACTCTCCGTCCCTTCTTTCCTCCCCGCCCTTCTCCCCTTCTCTCCCCCCCCCCTCTCTCCTCCCCTTTGCCCCTTCTTGCAGTTGCTTTTATTGGAGGGGGCGGCCATGCATGTTGGGATGGACACCTTTTGACAATTTTGGAGTTTTCTGGTCTCTGCTGAGATTTCTCGTTACGGGTGAGTTAGTAAGGATGTTTTTACAGGAGATGAGCTGAGATGAGCACCTCGTCGGTGGAACTGTTAGATGGAGACTCATGGATACGGTAAGTGCTTGTTTTGGATGGTGGTGATTGTGTTCGTTGTTTGTATGACAGTTGATCTGATCAGGGATTCCCGTGTGATCGTCCCCCGAGTCCGGGGTGGATATCCATGTGTGGTCTACTCGATTCTGCTGGTGGTGGGCGCCTCGCTGGCCGCCGTCCTCCTCCTCGCCGTGTCCCGGACTCCCATTGCCACCGGAATCGACCATCGACTCTTGTGGGAGGACAATGAGAGGGTCAGTTAAGGTTGCGACTAAATGGATCACTCTTGGTTATTTAAGCTTATTCGGTTACGTGCCTTATACTCTGCACTTTTTTTGTACAATTTGAACATACGCATATCTCAGCTTAAGCAGGAATGGAACAAATAATGTTCAGTTGGATCGTGTGAGCCGACTTCTACATGACGCTGTCTCTCCATCGCGACTCCTCGATAATATCCACTGGCTGGCTGAAGGAATGCACGTGGCGGGAACAAAAGAGAACTTTCACTTAATGGCAAGAGTCGCCGACGAGGTAAGCTTCTGCTTATGTTTATTGTTTGTTCTCCAATACAAGGGTGTTTCCTCTGCTCTAGTTTTGCAATATGACAATGGTTTACTCCATGTTTTAGTATTCGCGACTTGGTTTCCACGTGCAATTCTTCAACTATTCGGTGTTGCTCAACTACCCCGACTATTCTCGACCGAACACATTGGATGTCTTGGATGAGCGACAAAAGGAATGGCGGAAAGTGAGCCTAGGATTCGGTCATCCGAGGGTTCCCACTGATGAAGTGAGTGTGATGAGAGGGAGTGACACCCACAGGCACCCGATGTACGAGCCGGTGTCTGGTGGTCCGCCTATTCCGGAAACGGAACCGTCTTCGGACGCATTACCTATGCCAACTACGGCTTCCGCCAGGACTTTGAACATCTAGAGAAGGTATAAGACACTAATAACACCATTTTCCCCATTTATGCGTCTTCGTGTACTAGTTCATGATGATTTGTCCTGTCTCAAGACTAGTAGCTATTCATCCACCCGACCACACTCTCTCAGATGGGCATCCAAGTGTCCGGATGCATTGTGCTTATGCGATTTGGCGGCGTTCCGCGTGCGGTCAAAGTCGCCGAAGCAGAATTGCGCGGTGCCCTCGGCGTCGTCCTCTTCAGTGACCCCCTCCATACAATGGGGAATGTGCCGAACAAGGTATGGCTGGCATGCGCTTTCTCATCTGATGACCAGACCTTCCCTGGGGACATGTCCCTCCCCGGTGACGACGTGCAAAGAGGAGGACTCCTCAGGACAGTCGGGGATCCCGAGACTCCCGGACTCCCTTCTCTCCCACTCGTACCCAGGGAATCCGTGCACAAGTTGAAGGAGAAAGGAATCATCCCCAAGATACCCGTGACACCCATTGGATACGATGATGCGGGGAAGATCATGCGGTTGCTGGATGGCAGGCACATTGAGGTCAGTTAAGGAATGCAAATAGCATGCAAGCAATTCATAGTTAATGGAGAAGAAATAATACAGTGGTATATATAACAGAGTAACAGTTGAATCTCACAAATGACTTTCTGCAGGAAGAGCGATGGATGGGCGGATTATCAGCGGACTACCGGTATTCGGGCCGCCGTCTCTTCCGTCTCTCCGTCCACTCTCATCTGTCCCGTCGTCCGATCTCGAATGTCGTGGCGACTTGGCGAGGGAGGGAGGAACCGGACCGATGGGTGATGATGGGGAACCATGTGGATGCATGGGTCAACGGGGCCATCGACCCCGCCACCGGCACTTCCACTCTTCTCGAGGTACACACTCAATTCAGACAGTTATTTTTTCACCCAGTAATTGTATTTCTTAGCTTCAGTTTTGACCAATGAAAAGGGTAGAAGCTGCGGACATCTTCATAAGGGATGATGCCATTTGTACACAAATAGCCGGCGCACGGCCACTTATGACCATTCGGCTAGTGTTCGAACCATTTGCGTACACACGGAAATTGCGCAGTAACACCGGCCTCCGCTCAATTGGAACATTATCACACAAGGGGGCACAGAATAAGTGACTGGCAGCAGTCGCCGATGGTGCAAGTGTTGGCACATCTGTGGAACAAAAGGACACCGAAACCGTATGGTACTAAAAAGTGGGACACCGAAGAATGCTTGAACATGAGAGGTTCCAGGTGGCGCGTGTCATGTCGCGTGCGTTGTCTGAGCATCCACCGCGAAGGACTCTGGTCTTCTGTCACTGGGATGCCGAAGAATTCGGAATGATTGGATCGACGGAGTTCGTCGAACAAATGGAATCCGTTCTCCGAGTTCGAGCTGTCTCCATGATCAACGTGGATCACATTGCGGGAAATGCCACTCTGCAAGTGAAGTCTGTTCCCCTCCTCTACAGGACAATCACCGAGGCGGCTGGCAGGTGAGGTCACTGACAATGGTCATTCGAGCCACCCTCTCATGTATTTCATCTTTCTGTCAGCTAGTTACAAGCATTTATGGGGCTGAATTAAGGATTTCTCAAACTGATGAGAAAGAACGACAAGAGGGAAGAACAACACTTCTGTCGACGTGGAAGTACTATGGGAACAGAAGTCCAATTGATGGAGACAGATCGCTGCCCGAGATTGGGCTGCCGGGAGGATCCAGTGATCATCAACGGTTAGTTCTATCCGAATCAATCCATTCGAGAGAAACAAGTATTGATGATGTTCCTTGACTCTTCTTTCAGTTTTATCTCATACGCGGGAGTTCCGTCGGCTGATCTGAAGATGTCGAATACCCGACGGTCGTCGTATGCATTGTATCATTCGATGCACGAGGTTCCATGGACTGTTGAACATCTTCTGTCGCCGGGAGGAGAATCCTTTGCGTCCATTGCACGTCTATGGGCAGAAGCTGCTCATCGGCTGGCAAGTAGTCTGGTCAGTTAGTCCTTTTCAAATATTCGTAATTTCCGCGCTCCTATGGTTATTGCAGTTTATATATTATTAATTAATCATAATTTGTGTATTTCAAGGACATTTGCAGGTGATTCCCTTCGGTCCCCTTGACTATGCTCAATCATTGTCGCAGTGGTTATCACGGGTGCATCTCCGTCTGGACCACATGGGTCTCTCCACTCAATTGCCTTCTTTCGACGCGAGATTCCGTGCTCTTTTCGCTTCCGTTGATCGTTTTCGAGCTTTAAGCTCAACTTTGGATGCAATTGTGACGGTAGGATTACGGTAGATGTAGTTGATGTGTAGGATGTGAATACGGGTAATCGCGGAATCAGCATGGCTTCGCTAGCCAGAGTGAACGAACGAATGATGAATCTGGAGAGGATGTTCTTAGACCCGCACGCCTTCCCGGGATCACTGCACAGTGGGTGGTCTTCTTTATCAGTTGTTGTTTATTCGCAGTTCCTAGACTGTTCTATTTATAATAGAAGAAGTACATTCCGTGTTCATTAGTTGTCACAAGAATGTTGGCAAGTGTTTGTTGGTGGTTCTTGATTGTCTCCCTCAGGGCATCTGATCTTCTCTCCCTCCCGCCACGCTCCTTCCCGATCTCCTTTCTCCTTGTTGCTGGATTCGGCTTTTGACTGGCAGTTAGCGGCGACACAATCGGAGAAAGACGCGCATCTGAACAAACTTGCGATCGCATTCGCGCGCGTGACGCTGGCGATTGACGCGGCGTCGGAACTCTTGAGAATGGACGACGAGTAATTTAGAAGTCTTCCACTCGAACTGCCAAAATCTCAGGGACACTTTTCTGTATTCATACTTCTAGAATTGAATCATACCAACGAGAACTGAGTTCTTTTTCACCATTATTAGATAGTCGTGAGTGTTTTGATGTGGTATATGTTGTTATTGTTGTTATTACGGGTTCTTCTCCCATCGACTGCTGGTCTTTCTTTCTCCATATATAGGCACCAATTATTATATAATTCTTTTGTTTCTTTGCTTGCTCTTGCCGATAAATGGTCATTGCAAATACTGAATTACACGTGGAGGCGGGGTACGAGTGATGGTACCACAGGGATGATCGAAGAGCTGCTACTGTATGTGACACATGATGTATGCGAAAAAGGGACTATTCTATGCGAAATTTCTATTCAGGAGTGATTTTTGCACTGAAAGTATTGTGTAACGAATATACACCGGAGGACACGTGGTTGATGGGTCTCCCGATTCCCTCGAAGTACGCGTGTTGGGCTGAGCTGTTCCTTATTCAGGTATATTCCTAACTAGTAAGCGTCTCCTAGCTGAGGCTTCGTCCCAATCGTATCCCTATGATGATAGCATTATATTGGAGAAGTGATGCTTCAATATCTTTTCATGAACATAAATTGAACGCGGTATAATCAACATTCGCATCGGTATCTGAAAATCGGCACAAAAAACGTTTTCTTTGATAACTTCTCTCGATGTACGGTCGGACTTAAAGTTCTGTTCTGGTCGCAAAATGGACGGTTGTTACAAAAAATAGCTTACAACATCATATTACAGGCCAAACAATAAGTTGGGGTACTGTATCTAACGTTGGTACATTAGCTGATTAGCTGCATTTAGTAATTCAGAAAAGAATATCTGAGCATCTTAAATGGGTTACTGTTTCTGTTTTAATTGTTATAATAATTGTATTATCGCTATATGTGCACGCACTTACCTGTGTTTTCCTCGTTAATTGGATACGCCTGCCCATACTCGATTATCTTCAGATGGTGACTCCGAATGCGTCCTTCGTGGGTCACCTGGCGGGTATCGTGGCGGGTCTTCTCTATGTCTGGGGTCCTCTCCGATGGATTGTGGATTCCGTGGCAGTCATTGTCGATCCCATCCTTGGATTCGGTTCGTGATTCTTTCAATATTGTTACTATTCTTACTGAGCATCATAGTTTTTTTCTTCTTATCTCACGCTTGTGACATTTTCTCTTGGCGATATAAATGAGGGTTGTTCAGCGTAATAAGCACAATATTGTTAACACTTCGCTTGAACGAGAGAATTCTACGAGTACATAACAATGTAATCTAGTAATGTAATATAATTCTATCACTTTAGGAGAAGAGAATATGCAGGGATTCGCAAGGAGAAGAACACAGCCTTCGGCTCCCCCATTCGAGGGTGAGGGACAGTCATGGGGCGAGCAGAGATGGAATCGACCCGGACAGAGAGCCTATCAAGAGTATACTGGTAAGAATAGATACAGTAATCCTAATGATTCAACTGGCAGATCTGCGTCAATTGAAATATCTTGCATCGATAAGCTGTTGCTCCGATGACAGCCTCGGACGTCTCAGTACAGATCTTCCAATTGTCATTTCGTGCATTGTAGTACACGACTCCTTGAATTCTTTCAAGGCATTACTCATAGCTTGCACAGAGTAATGACGACAGATTCAATGTCGTTGCAGGAGGATTGAGTGAAGAGGAGCAGATTCGACGTGCCATGGAGGAGAGTCAACGAGATGGAGCAGCCAGACGAAGATATGGATGGAATATCGATTGATCGATCTACTCCGACAAACATGGTCATATCCATTTCTTATTCCATTTTAAGCATCATACGTATCAGAGATATTTCATTGACGAGTATTTAGAAGGAACTGTTTGAATTTCCTTTTGAGAAACATTTGTTTATACAGCCAAGGACCGAATTGCAGAGAATCTCTTATTTTCGGCATGTTCTTCGCACAAAGTTATTCTTGTTTTCCCTGTACAGTAATGTATGTATACCTGCTTTCATTTGTATGTATTATAATTAAGTTTCATACACTTGCCCAAGGCACTGTTGAGAAGGTATAATTACTACCTTAATTTAATTTAAAATATAAACGTTCATGTATGAATTGTAAGATCTCTTAACCCTATTAATATTCCTGACAGATGAGGAACATCGAACTGACGAGCCTTCAAGAAAGACAGTGAACGAGAATAATTGACTCTTCTCGGAAAAAACCGAGGTGGCTGAAATTTTGTAGATGGCAGTATTTTAATTTTTCATGTTAGGCTTTTGACTTCTTAGGAGTGTACCTATCGCTCCATGAATGGGGATAAAAACAAGTGCGTGCTTTGCATGATAGCGCAAAAGACATGAACATCTATCAGGGGTGGATAATTAGAAATGTTTATCAAAGGATTGACTAGTCTTCAAGAGTGACAATGAACGAGAATGGCTCGAGTCTTCTTGGCACTCTGCCAAGAGCCATCTCTTATAAACCGACGGCCTTCGTGTACTCATCGATGAATTGTTG
Source organism: Koerneria luziae (assembly GCA_014805365.1). NCBI lineage: Eukaryota > Metazoa > Nematoda > Chromadorea > Rhabditida > Neodiplogasteridae > Koerneria > Koerneria luziae. The sequence continues at coordinate 22,708 of JACMIJ010000022.1, read as the reverse complement.
TACCTAAAGCGCTGCCAAAAAGGTCAATAATGGAACGACAAGGAAACATTTCCATGTCGCGTCAGTAGCAATGCTACATGCATGTGAATTGGGAAGAGGACATATTGTCCCACAAAGCGGCCGGTTTACAGTACTTCGTTTGCGTACGATTACAAAAACCTTCCTCACAAAAACAAAGGAATATATGGAAATGTTGGGACCGGTGGAAGTTGCACTGCCACAACCTGATCGTCTCAATCTGCATACCTTGGGATCGTTTTTGGTTTGGTTCCGCATGTAGTGATCCAATAGTATTCGATGTATGAAGAGATATTGCTAAACATAAAAGAATCGGGAAAAGCTCTTCTAGGTTATCACTGATCCCTGTAGTTGAAGAATGAGCAACGAAGCCTGTAGCCTCAAACCTAGCATTCTTGAACTGATTGAGATACCGTACCTGTTCAGTCTGTACACTGAACATTCGATGCCTACGAAGTTCCCTTAGCACGGGCGCCAATCCAGTTTCCAGTGTCTTTCCACAGCCAATAAGATCCAGTACCATCTAGACGAGAGAGTATATTGTCAGGGAGGATATGTTGGTCGTTCCCCTCCGACCCAAGTGTCCCCCACCTGGATGGCGACAATGGATCCGGTCCTTCCGATGCCGGCTGAGCAGTGGACGAGCACCGGATGGCGAGAGGCGCACACCTGCAAAGGAAGTGTTCCCCTGAAGGACGAATAAGTGATACCCTCTCCAATAACTTGGTGGGCGTGGCATCGGCCAGCGGTACGGATCGGTCAGGCCACGCCTCCCAGTGAATGTGCTCGACTTCGCGCATCTCATCGCCTGCCATTGGTTGTCGAAGATGAATACTGCGTACCTCGTACAACCCTGAGTTTTCGAATGACGAGTGCTTGCGGGGCTTGCAAACGGTTCACCTGGAAGGGGCGATAGACGCAATCAAGAGATGGACTCACCGAGAGACACGAAATCGAGATGGTTTCCACATTCATCATTGTGTTCGCTTCCAGTGGAAAATAAACAGCACACTAAAGGAGCTCATATTAATGGATTACTTCCTATAATACATATTATGTGTTGGAAAGTTTATTCCTCACCTTCTGCTTTCCCAGTTCTTCAAAATTGCACAGCATGACGATGTATTCGCACTTCTCGGCCATCACCATCGACCAGAAGTCGTGGACTGTCTTGTCCAGTGGCCCCTGTTAATCTATCCGTTGAATCAGTCAATGCTTACAATCAACACTTGCTTTGTCTTACTAACAACAAGAATGTAAGAGAATACGATACTTGGGAACAAATGAACCGCTTTGGATGAACGGCGGTCGGGCAATAATTCGCATGGATGTAGTCATTCGCGCCACCCACCAGCTTCACCCGAGTCGCGTCTCCACACGGAACATCTCTGAATGGGCGCAGTTCTGGTGCCCTTCGTGTCATTTTATAACATTTGAGTATTGAAATATGTGCCGGCATCTAATACAAATACAGCGCGTTGCGCAATTCCATTAGTGAGCAAGCAGATGTTGCTTGATCTACAAGAAAGTTAATGTCAAAAAAACAATGTACACAGCACAAACGGTGCGTCTGCTGTCACACACCGGGTTAGCACTCAAGCATCGATACTGACCAGAAACGAGTGTTGTGTGCTGGCCCGAGTCTATTATAATACACTACTAACGTTTGATCTCGTAAACATCACCCCTAACAAGAGTACCGTAATAGTACAACAAACAACCAGGTGTCTTAGCATACTTATATCGATTACGATCGACATTCTCTGGTGCGGAGAAACAAGAATATTCCTCGGGTTTCGGTATCGTTTCGATTTTGAGTTGACCGAATTCCTCCTGGATGCCGTTCACTCCTTTCTCCAAAATAAACTCGATCAGCCTAGATTATTCGTGTTACATCCTATTCCAACATTAATTGGTCTCAATGTAAAAATCGGAACACTCTAGTATTAAAAGGGCTGCAGCGTTGGCAGCAAAAGTGCTACTTAAGTAGCAACGTAGGGGTCACAGCTTTCCATTTGAGATTTCACAACAGCGAAAGCTCCTATCTTTTGACAAATCTACAGTTCATTCTAGAGCTGTCGACAATCCGAATACCGTACTTTGTAGCTGTTTCCTGGTTCTTCAGTGTTAGTAACTTCGATCGTTGATCAATATTCTTTGTTTTTTCTCGAAGGCTATTCCCGCCCTTTCGCTGACGAGCCGACTCAAGCTTCTGAATCATAAAATGGCTAAAAAAAACTAATCTTTCATTTTCCTGAATTAATAACGTATAAAGCACATCACTAACAATAAGAAAGAAAGCAGGATATCAGAAGCATAATCAAAGCACCCCATCTGTTGAAGTTGTTTCATACATTTATTTGTTCTTACCCTATCAGACGATGGTTCTTTAGCAGACGATTTCCGGCGTACCTGAAATGACATAATCGTGGACATTGAGAAAATGACAGGGAGAAAGGTCACAAACTGCCGTAAGCTGATTGATCTTTATTGATTGATCTGCATTGCATGGTCCAGAAAGTCCTGGCTAACGGATCAATACAATCATCAATTGGCAAACCGTCCGCCGTCGCATCGAATTGCCTCCTTTTGTTTTGACTATCGATGTGTTCGACGATTTCTTCCTCGCCCTTATCGATCCTCCCTTTCGTTGCTGAACGACATCATTTGTTGTTTAAGCAAAGCGTATATTTCATTCCGGTTGAATCACGTGTGCCCTCATGATGTGCTTTCCATATTTCTGTTCAATGTTGGGAATAAGAGTAGATGTTTCGAGAAGAACAGCCCCAACTATGCCGTAGTAAACTCTTCTAACGCTTGATCTCTTATCTATGCAGCCGGTCGGAAGAATGCAACGCGTGGCCGCAACCGACGTCCCAATGCGTACGGATTAGACTGTTGTGCAACGGGTAGGGCCGCGTGGAAGAGCGTTCGGGCACGTCGCGGTTTTCGGCCACGCGTTGCGGTTGTTCGGGTAGAGTGCAAAAGTGCGCATGGGCGTACCGAACGATAGACAGGAGAAGATCTTCTCTTCCACCGAAAAATGCGTAGAAATTTGGCCATAACGGATTTCTCGGATGCTTCGTCAGAAGTGGACAATTGCCCAGTAACAGAGATCGAATCAGCCGATGCAACCGACCTCGCCGGAGTTCTAGCTGCTTTTGGCTAAAATGCGCAAGCCGGCTCTCCTTCTTATCTCAACAGTGTTGCTGTTCTCTTACGAAAATTCACACTTGCTTATTAAGTTTACTCTTTGGTACAAATCTTCTTGCTTTAGACATTCAAAAAAGTTCAATTATGTTATATTTGTTTAAATTGAGCGTTGTGATGGGATTCCGCATTCCCTTGGTTGTTATTTCTGTAAGAGTTTACTACGGCATTTCCTAACGCTCCAAACGTGAAACCTTCAATTAGCCCCTGGAACCAATAAAACACGAAGGCGGCTGTCTCCCCGCCCTGTATACAGTATGCTGCCACTCACGTCATCGTCGCTTGGATTCTGTGTTTCCTCGTACCTTCCCTCTTTATCCAACTTGTTTCCCATATCGAGAGTCGAAGAAAATATGTCTGAAATGTGCACAAGTATCCTGAATGTCACACACCATCCTACGCCCATTTCCCTGGAGGGTACTGTAGCCACCGTTGTGCACCCAATGCCAAACAGCAGACCAAGGAGACAAACCGACCAGTGTTCTCGAATTCCCACGAAAGAATGCCACGGATGGGAGGAAATGGCCGACTAACTAACGAGTTGATTACCATTGCAGATGCATAGCAATATGATAATTGTAAGGAAGAAGAAGTGAAGAACTGATAATCTCATGATTCCAGAATAGGAATTGGGTCGAAACTGCATTCATTGCAGGGAACACTTGCTGCATTCCATGCAACATTTTGTTCATATTTGTTGTCAGGAAGTCATGTTTCATTGCATGAGTTGTTCTCTTTTTGCATGCTCCTCTTCCTCTCACCTCCTTACTTTTTCATTCTTTCTATACGTTTGGAGAACGCTGGTCGGTTTCTTTTCCTCTCCCTGTCAAATTACTCTTGACATAGGATAATATACAATACTTTTGCTGATAATTCAAAAATCTATCTCTAGTTAATATGTAATATTAATAATAAATTCTTAAAGTTCCTAATTATAGAAGCATTTACAGACAAATCTCCTTCGACTCTCGAAATGGGAAACAATGGTACGAAAAATGAAAGAACCGACGATCAAGACACTACACAACTATCTAACACTCAAACTAATACCGAGGTTAGTGCACAAATTCAATTCGGGATTCAAAGTACCAAAAAGGCACCAGCATGTCTTCCATTTGTTCCTTCCTATTATCAACGAATGCTAACAATAAGAAGGTGACCTTGTTGTTAGTGTCTTTTCGAATTGTTCTCGTGTTCGCTCTGAACGGTCTCTCATTTTGTGTTGTATTTGTATGGCATAGTTGTCCTGCACTAAAGAGAGTTGGACAGTAAAAGGCAAAGTCTCCCGTATTCAAGGCATTTCGCTTTGCGGGTAGCCCTGAGAAGGCCAGGACGTTGTGGGGTTATTTATTAAGTCCGAAGGTGCCCATTCATTCACACGGAATGATTACTCTTCGTGATACTATCACTACCAATTGTATACCCCGTAGGGATGACACCTTGGTTGGGTAGAGACGTGCCGGGGATCGAACCCGGGTCTTCTGTATTGCGTAGAGCACGAGTTAGACAGTATATGATACTAATGTCTCACTCGACCGAATGAGAACCGGCCAGATATGAACTGCCCGGGTTCCTTTTTTGCTTTTATTCTTTGTGGAGCACAATTCAGCTGTATTCGTAGAAAATCTGTACCATGGAAATTTCACTAACGTTAACTTATATGTATAGCTCAGTTATAGTGTGATGAAGATAACATTATTATCCCATGTCTGACAACTATGGTATTATCCTAATAATTGGACAAACTTGTTCCTTATGCAGACAACGACAGGAAAACCTGTTCGGCCGCAAAGGACTCAACGGTCTACGATGACAACCACGGCAGGCGGACCAACCATTGTCGATTTAAACAAATCAACGATGAGGAAAAACACATTATCAACGGAATCGGGCAGATCATCCGTGAACAGATCCAGACGAGTCGTCAGCAGACCTCACACTATCCGTCCTAAGAAACAACTCAATTCCACCTCACCCGCTACACCTAGGGTATTCTCATACAACATATATGTAATGTATATTATGCTCCATAGACAATGAGATCAACGGCTAAACTAACAATCTCATTTATTATTAATACTTACAATATAATGTATTTGATATAGTTTACAACAAATTGTATTCCAGAAAAAAGTAGAATCGGTGAAAGCAAAGAAGCCGCAGACGACTCGGAAGTCGACAAATACCACCGCAACTTCGCAGAAAAAGAAAAACGTTCAAACTATTGAGGTTGGATCAGAATACTAGGAATTCATGGACTTTTTTTAGAAGGTTGAGAAAAAGGAAAAGAAAGAAACGCCGATATCGAAGGAGGAAGCGACCATCACTGCCACTGCCAAGGTATGTTCCAATCATGGCGAGGCACTCGCTGAATCGGTTTACTCTTCTTCTTCTTTACGCCATCCCGTTTATTATACGGGGTAAATGCCTCCAGTCTTGGCGCCCTCCCCTGGCATCCCATTCGACAGTCCCGAGTCGACTCGACTCGGCTACGTACAGACAGTTTGCGAGGAGCCGTGTAGGATTTGAAAAAGTGCTTACCCGATTCTCGTTACTAACCATATTTCTTATCCCCTTGGTTTAGGTTTCTTTTAAATATGATAGTAACAAATATTTTGAAAAATCCATGTAAGCTTGAATAAATTTGCTTAGGTAATCAAGAAGAAGGATTCGAATAGGGAAAAAAGAGGCAACGTTAGCAGCGCCGAAACAGTGCAGACAGTGCAGAGAGACGTACAACCTACGGAAGAAGAACCACTTCAACGGTCAGAAAAAATGATACGGAAGTCCATTCCGAGCAAGAGCCACGAAGCCGCTATCAAGTATGTGGAGCATTAGCATTGACAATCCCAGACATGCATGTTTTGAGTATCTAATCGTTTGTACAGTAATCAATCTTCAGGCTAATCGATGCAATCCTGGCGAAAGGCGTACAAAGCATCCAGGCAGAATTCTCCCAGTTGAGACAAGAAACCATGCCAAAGCCCGAGGAATACAACAGCTTTTTAGCACCGCAGAACAGTGAACGCAATCGATACAAGTACTACTCTTTGTTCGCACTCAAATTATTATTGTTAGGACCTGAAGTTAGAACGGTGGTACTACTACATATAACATCGTCTTCCGTAGTAGGACCATGTATGTCGCAGTAGACAGTGTGCTCATTGTCAGGGATGTGCCCTGTGCGGACATTTCGCGCGTGCGGCTCCTCGGCGCCGTCAACGACTACATCCACGCCAACTATTGCCCGACCGCCGTCCATCCGAAAAGATTCATTTGTAGTCAGGTGGGACACGAATACCGAGAGAGCTGCTAGTGATCAGTCATATGTTGAATGTGCATTGCAGGGGCCACTGTCTCAAACTGCTCGCAACTTTTGGTGGATGATTCTGGCCGAGAAGTGCGAATACATTGTCATGCTGTGCAATTTCGAAGAACTGGGGAAACCGAAGGTGAGGGGGAACACCAGCCAGTGCTAAGGAATGGAAACTACGTTTAACTGGCAATAACATCTTCTTTCCAGTGTGCTGTATATCTGCCAATGGAAGAGAACAACACAATGTACTTCGATGACATTTCCGTCAAATGTCTTTCGGTACGTTTTCGAATAAGAAGGATTTTCTCCTGAAGTGTGTGTAGGAATGGATTAATCCCCATTCCCGAAACACGAATTGGAAGATACATCCTTTCCTCTGACAGAGAAAGAATGACTTCCATTCTGGTGGAATCATTCGATCAGTAACAACAAATCTCATGTAGTGTAACGTTATCACTTCCTCAGGATATATGATATCATTAACATTGCCTTTGCAGGTGACTCGTGTGGAAGCGCCCCAGATGCTCGGCGTGCGGAAACTCAAAATTGAGCGAGGTTCGCTTCCCAA
>JACMIJ010000022.1:0-12855 GCA_014805365.1 Koerneria luziae | reverse complement strand
TCTCCATTGGCCTTTCCGAGGACAGCCTGTGGTGGTTCGTTGGGGAGGGAGATGAGGGTGAGGGAGGAGGGAGGGGAGGACACCGTCGACGCCACTTCCACCGATGCCGCGTAGTCCACATCCACAAACATCTGTGGTGCAAAATATAACAACTGATAAGCAACAAAATGAAACGAAACAAGAAATCAACCGAAAAAGATCTGAATTTCAATTCTGTTGTTAATAAACTAATTATTCGATTGACTCACATTGCGAAGAAGCAAAACGGTAGCCAGCAGAAACAACTGCAGAGATAAGCCACGCAACTCACATTCCGAACATCACTTTATATAACGGACATAAACAGTAATAACAACTACGGGACACTTGGGATACTGTATTCCAGACAGAAACACACTATGGTGCACCACTCGTTGGTACATCAGTGGCTGCCGATTCCTTCTTCTTCTTCCTCTTCCTCTTCCCATTGGCAGTCCTCTCTCCCGTCCTCTCCTTCTGTGGTTTCATTATCCTTTTCTTGCACGACAGTGGATTCACACCCTGGAACAAGTTGGTAACAACACTCACTCATCTTCATTTTCCCATGGTTTTAAATGATAACTCATTTCCTTTTCCTTGATCATAAAAATACCTTTTTCTTCCTCTTCTTCTTTTTCTCTTCCTTGGTTCCTAATATTTCTCTCATTTTCTCTTCCAGTGCTAAAGATTCCTTGTTCTTTTTATCGAGGATCGCCTGAAATTATGAAGCTTGGAATCCAAGTCATAGCCAACCATAGAATGTGTTCAGCAGTTCAAAGTGATATAGGACAATTCGGCGCCCGTCGTGAATCGGAACGACCACTTTCGTGACTGGAGAGTGTGTTTCTGGTTCGGCAACCTGCTGGCGTAACCAACAGAAGATAACAGATCACAGTTAGTGCACAACAACGTGTTCCCTCGCTTGGTGCAAATTGTGTTACCTTACATGAATTCAGCAACCTCGCCAAGTTTTCAGACAAATTGTTGTGCACGTATGCTAGTTATTCCAGCAAGTTGCCAAACCTGTATATTCCTTCTACACAGCCAGGAAAGCCGTCGTTCATATTGCCAATATCGTGACGGTTGCTCAATTTTTGACATATCACTATCCTGTACTGTATTTGAATGTATACTACTTTCACCGTCACACCATGGAGAAAACTCATTGGATAAACTGAGGAAGGGTAATTCCCTGTACACTGGAGCTGGCTATTCGTACCTGCTTAGTGGCGGCGGGAACCGGGTCGAGGAGAACTGTCTGATGTGCGATGTACAGGATGGCGATACCCGGGATGCCACGCAGGAATGTCGTCAACCGAGGATCCTCAAAGTATATGTTGTTGAGATACAGTAATCCTATCTGCCATAACAATGTTATAAGATAATCAATAAAAGGTTATGCGAATCGATATAGGTAATGTGTATAGACAGCACTATCACCGTAACAGGAAGAGGATGTCACCTGTGTGCCAAAGATGAATTTATTCTTGTTCTTCGCCTGTTTCTCGGCAATCTGCGAGAAGCATTTCCTGGCATCGCGAGTCCCGTGCCCGCAGGCGAATTTCCTTTGTTCGGCACAGATATGATAGACAGCCTTCATGACACCCTCCACACCGATATCCGATATCTCGTTCAGCACGCACTCACTGCAGAACACATCCACACGACCACTCAGATACTTTCGTAGTTGCTCTCTGCAACCGTCACACTTCATAGCGTACCAATTACAGACTGTCAAGTCTTCTTTATCTGTCAGGCAAGCGGAAAGTCTAAGATCAAGAATTTCGTGTCACGACTGTGACATGTTACACTAACCAAATGATTGCAAAAGAAGTATTTCCTTAGCGTATTCTTGATCAACTTACTCAACAACTATTACTACTCTCAATTCTATTGCCACAAGAAAAGTCATACGCGATGTTGATCTTGTTCTCCTTGGCAGCTCGGACGAATGTTCCATCGATGAGGACATTATACGGATCGGGTTCGAGTCGGAAATTGTTCCGATAGAACTTGAGGATCCGCTCGGCTCTCTTACAACGCGTACTCATCGCTTCGTCTGAAAGTATTCATCCTCAGTGTTGAGGAGACAACACAATCTCGAATAGGAAAGTGTAGGACAGAGAAGTGAGAGAATGGCCATTCGTTCTCGCTGCTGACCTGTTTCTTGACGCACTCAGCGAGTTTCTTGAATTCGTTGGCGCACTGATCTTTTCTGATGGATTCCGCCTCGGCCTTCACACAATGACCGTACGTGGCTGCCTGTATAACATTGTATGGTTCGCGTCTTCAAAAGAACAATCCAACATGGTGTTAATCACCGACAATATACAAATATTTTGTAGCCCTGATGTTCCCTTGAAAATATGCAGAACGCACCTCGGGAGCACAGTTTGCGAGGAACTTGGCGTATCTCAGAATCCTCCTCTCATTAGGCATAAATGACAACTACAGAATGTCGAATATGACCACATTCGAAAATATTGCGCAACGTTCGAACGTTTCGATGTATCAACCACAATCAGTGAAATCTCTTCTTTGTATTAGTAAAATGTATGTACAACATAAGGCAAGTTAACAAAACAATGGAATGTAAGTGAATTAATAACATTCGAAATGCAAGTATAGGCCGACTTTGGAATGATATGAGCTGTGGAATGTAATAAGGGATATGATCCAAGGAATGCAATAAGTGATATGGTCAAGTAGAACAAAGAGGTAGAAGAACAACAGATCTAACAATAAACTTCACTAAGGACACACTACAGTATCATAGAACAAGCATGAACAAATTAGACTAGCAACTAGAACGACCTGTAGTTGAATGCAAACATTGCAAATTTGTGCACATCCGAGGAAAAGAGAGAATTCTCCAGGGGAGAATTGGAAGCGACAGAAGAGATTCGGTCGAAGGACTGGGAGAGGGGGCCGAGTTGACGGGCCAACGGGGAAGTGGACACATTCTGGATAGCAGACGAACAGTAGAAATCGACCAGACCGGCCACAGTCTGGCCACCTTCCGGCGACAAGAGGACGGCATTCAACCGGGAAAGGAGCCGGAACACACCTTCTTCGTCATCTTCTCTCTGGTGGGGAGCGACGAATTTGACGAGGAAATCGGGGGACGAATCGTATATCTTTGTGGAGATGGAGTTAAGGAGACATTGGAGGGATGACGTGTCCAGAGTCTCATCCAAGGGAACCGAGGACATGTGCTCACGAACAATGTCACCGATTAATGTGCACAGTTGAGCAGCACCTGCAACATTTCAATAAAACTACCAGGTTCTATTTGGTGTTACAGTAATCTTCCAAAGGGAAACACGATTGACACGGAATAATAAATAATATGCAGCCCGATATTCAGATAACAGCTTCTGTATACTACAACAGACATGGTATGTCGGATGACCGATAGGTGGAAGAATCAGGAACCGTACCAGTGAGAGTGAAGTACTGTATGGATCGGAGGAAGACTTGGCGGGAGGAGACGTCGACCTGTGGAGGCTGTGGCTGGCCATTCCAGAGGGACGACGACAGACGCATCCACCTAAACACAATATTCAATCCATCAAAGCACTAACGAGAAACATCGCTTCATAACAAGAAAGAACACTCCTGACCATTAATATACTTGATGATGATCGGCATTTCCAGATCAGGCATATTCGTAGATCAAAAAGAAAAGACCACCCACCACGATCCATCTCCACCGGTGCACTCGAACTGTGAGCAGATCTCCGCCACCAGAATCGAAATTTGTGCCTTCAGGGTAACCGTGAGGATACTGTAGCAATAAGCCAGCGAGAGGATACGAGAGAACACAACTGTCTGTAAGTGAAGTACTTGATGGCTGTTCAGCGAAGGATATGAAACCGATTATATTCAAGCACGTGTAACTAAAAAACTTTTTTAATAAAAGGGAAACAACAAAAAACACATTCCGTAACCCGAAATCCCAAGAAAATAACCTTGAGCTCGTTCCACAATTCGATCTTCTTATCCAGTGAGAGATTCCCTTCGTGCAGTTCCTTCGTGATCGCATCTACATTCAATTTCGCTGCAATTTGCCTGCAAAGGACGATCGTCGAAGAATTGTATATCTATGATACTACATTAAACATACCGATGAAACTATTGTACTAACAATAAGCATACGTTTGGGTGCCTGTAATAGACATGCGTTTGGCCAGATATTTGGCTGGTCAAAGAAAAATTCACAAAGTATAATGAAACGAAGATGTGTTCGTACTTGGCGATCTCGGGTGCCAATGCTGTTATCGACTCGTCGCATGAACGTTGATTCGAATCGAATACATAATGACGATGGGCCTGACAGAACAAAAATAAATATCACACAAAATCAACACTCAATTCAGTATCTTGCACAAGATCAATTATACACTATAGTTGAAATGTTCGGCACTGCACTGAAACGTATTTCCCAAACACTATTGTCCAATAACATCATTGTACAATACCACGTCCAATAACGCGTTCTATAAATCCGTCTCAAGCATTTTGAGGATTCTTAAACACATAACTCTAGCAATACGAGATATTTGTCAATATCCACACGCTCCGTTCTATTTTTATCATGTGACGATGTCACGTTGCTCGCGCAAATAGAATTACAATAACAAAGACGTATTTAGAGTGTCACTTCTCTTATGTCGAATAATAAATACAATTAGGGCGAGGACGTAAAAGATGAGATCAGGACAGCTGATCGGCAAACAGCAAAACACAGCATTATTTGTCACAAACAAAAACTTCCTACGCGTAGCGCAAGTCGAGAATAGTCGACGTATGCTCAATACACCGCTGATCACAGAAACTCATACCCAAGAACTATTATATTATATTATTGGTATTAACACTTAACACATCATAAAAGTTAATTACAAATAAATTCTAACCTGTATCTTGACGGCGTCGTTCTCATATGCTGGTTCGTGCTGCTTCTTTTGTCTGACCTGTTGGACTGCGAGTGCTCCTCCGAGAATAGCAGATCCGGCAAGGATCTTCCCCTTGTGTCTCTTCACGAATTCCCACACACCGGACATTCTCTCCCCTAAAACAACAAAAAATAAAACAAAACCATGGACAATGGCGTTCCTGGTAACATTCGGGCACCCCGCATTTAGTTGCTTGCCTTTAGAACCGCATTCCCAATAGAGGAAGTGTACGAGCAAAACAAATACCAAAGCAAAAAAGTGAAACCGAACAGATTTCAAAAAACTTCGGAAACTGCCCTCTTACTCAATTTGAAATTTCAGCTTACGTTAATTGTACAGTAACAATAAGGTTACAAACATAAAAACTTGAAACTGATAATTGGCTTCTATGATGGCAAGTAACATGTTCCCGAACAAGCTTATCACTCTCCTAGTCCTCATTATTTTCAACCTGTATAAAAGATATGATCCGTTTTTCGTTCAAACGATGCTCAACGATAAACAACTCATAAAATCAACAGGTTTATCAACCATGCAGGCAAAGAACTTCGCAAAATAACAAAAAGAAAACATGACGAAAAACACAGTCAAAGGCAACTGAGGAAACATCACCAGAAAACAATAGGGCCAAAAGATGATAAGATACGCAATGGGGATGTGGGTACGGGAGGGGAGGGGAGGGATATGGATCATCCGCAATCTCAGATGTTGCACACACCGTAACCCAGGCATGCAAAAGGGAACACCATGAAAGAATGTCCTCGGCTCAGGCTACAAGAAGCTAATGAAAGAGGGCCAAGATACTACACGTGGTAAAGTATAATCGCGCATCTGATTAACATTATAAATTAGCAAGTATGATATCGGGTGTGTGCAGCACCGGCTGTTGGCCTAAGCATCGGCCGCCCTGTTCGGTGCGTTGTCCACTGCTTGGATGCACAGCTTCGCGCGGACAGTCGACCCGCTCTTGTGTTGACACGAATCGTGGTCCTCGTACCGAAGGAGATCAAAGATCGGCTTCTGTACACGGTCCGGCACCTCCGCCGACAACAACTTCTGACGAAGAACGTGACTGAAACCATCGAATACGGTATGCCAAGGAAAGATAAGAGTGCATATAAATGAAATTAGCTGAGATGTATTATAAAATAAGCCAAATTTAGTCATACAGTGAATGACGAAACGACCTCAAACAAACTACACTACAATCTATCAACTGATTATATTGCCCTGTTTGTAGTATGTAGCCGTTCAAAGGAAGAAAACGGGAGAATTAGTAAGTGTTTATAAGTTGAAACTGTGCAAAAATATGGTGTGCTGTTACAATTCCCATAGAAATAATTAAAACAACATCACCAGTTCAATAAACAACGTGGTTCTACTCTATAAACGTTCACTCTTTACTATCAACATTCAAGTTATCTTACAAATAGAAACGAAATAAGAATGGATGGACATACCCAATGCGCATATTGCCTTCCTCATCGGAATGATCCCTCGTCCAAACCGATATCTTGGCTCCCTTTCCCCTCACATTGGCCACCAATCCACAGATGAGCTTCTCGTCCTCCCCGAATTGTTCTCCGATCATCGCAATCAAAATCTCCAACCAAATCACGTCCATCACATCATGCGAACGACTCTTTTCAATCTGCAAGTCAAATATTATAATAAGAAATGGGCTCAATCTAAATGTTAACATAACTACTTCATGGATTTTTCGTGCACTAGAATTATATTTTATTTGGAGCAGACGCAAATGTATGGTCCGCTAGACTGCAAAGTGCCCTTTCAGATGTCGTACATATAATTAATAATGCTTATTGTCAGTGGGAAAAGTGAACGAACATTGATAAGCCATCTGCCTCCCTTGGCATTCTCGGGCACTTCCCACATGGGACTAATGTTCTCCTTGAACACATTGTAGTCACACGTCATATTCAGCTGTGATGGAGGGCGGATATTGTTGTACAGTCTGTAAAACAAATATCGATCAGTCGTATCTCATTTGCTAGTCATCAACTGATCATGATTAGACACATCTTATATACAAAGTTGGAACTATTGTGAATAAATAAGCCAATGATACTAATGTGAGATTTCCTCGAATAAGACACAGTCCTTCTAATTAAATAGATACACATTAATCGAGTGTATTTAAAACCTTCTGTAACTAAAACAAAACTTATATTAACACACAAAAAGGAGAGAAACATACGCCCAGAAGTCCTCGACGGTATCGAATGTGCACACTTTCTTCAGTCGCTCCTCCCACGTCAGGTTCCTCTGGTCGTTGAGATACCAATATGTCCAACGCTGCTTCAACGGATGCTTCTTCTGAAAACGCGACAGAAATGAAACGTTTTGCTTAAAGAAGGTGTAAACTCACTTTTTAAAGTACTATGTCCCCGTTAACCATAGCTTGCCCTGAGTGTGGTTGACACTTCTGTAGCCTGTTTAGTGACATAAATACCAATTGGGTGTTTTATGAGGCTTGAAAGACAGAAAATCGTCAAAAAGTAGCATGTAACTATGCCCTATTTATTCGTGTTTCACAATAAACATAAGACTCGGGCATAGTAAAAAAAAGTGCTTTCACTCCTTTAACAAATGTCCTACTTGTCCTTCGAATAGGACTGAGAGACTCATTGAAATCTCCCAAAGCAGTAAAACAAAAAGCAGGCAAGAAACGTACTCGTATCTAAGAGAAAGATACGTACCACAAGAGCCGGGTTTCTGACGATGGTCGCCTCTTGCTTGCCATCTTCCTCTGCCACAACGGCGTCGTTCTCCTTTCCCTCAACCATTCTTCGTTGAGAAACTGAAACGGGAACATAAGAACGACATTTCAAATACGAGAACAAAAACAATGACGAAACAGAATTACTCGTCATGGAGAATCTGGAAAGTATATCTCTATCCCACCTATCAGCAAAAAAAAGACTGCCAAAGAAACAGCCACTGACAATCAACAACTGAAATGAAACTGGCATGCTGCTAGAGACAGCAAGTAGACGTGTGTATAATGTTGATAATCTATTGGCTGTCAAGCAGCAACAGATTGATTGTGAATTGGCAGAGATGGCAGCAAGTGGTTATTTTGGTGGCGAATTTCGGTTGTTACGGATTCAGCTTCTTATTACATAAATCTATAGCAAGGGATACATCCACTGTTCTTGGCATCCCGTCAACAGATGTGTATTACTATATACAATAGGGACGAAAGCGACGACACATCTTTATCCGTCCAGGTTTCAGTCTAGAAATAAGCGAAAATAGTAGACATCGAAGTCTGAAGAGCCCACCAATGAAGTTATGTAGAACAAGAATTTGACATGGTCGTGCTATACCTGATTTTAGTGATGATGCGGATAATTTGAAACATATTAGAAAATTAGACACAAACACGAGAAAGCGAAAAAATTAATATGTAAAAATGAAACGATTTCAACAAAAAAGGCAGGTGTTGACTAAAACTGGTTCCGAAAAGAAAAAATACAACATTGTGTCAATTGTTAGTAGATGGAAACTAGGACAACTAGACAAACAATGCACAGTGGCTGCCTATGGGATGATAACGTGAAGCCAATGACCAAGGAGGCCTAAGCCCAAGACTATGCCAACTGATATTCAGTAAAATTTTCAAATCGATATAGATTTTGCTGAGCTAGAACCTCTATCCCGCCAAGAAAAGCAAAAAGTGAAGAAAGAAAACAAGTTTGAATTTGTTTCTTTTCTATTTAAATGGACTTACGAAAATTGAAGAAAAAATTTGGCGATTATAGAGCAAAGGGCAGAAGGATGTTTTTGTAAAGGCCACCAGACTGCTAGAAAAATCACACAAACTGATCAAAAGCAGAGAAAATGGAGCGAAAACAGAGAGCCAAAAATTTTGACAGGTTGGTGTCTAGAAATTATCACAGCATTACGGTAAGATGATTTGAAAAAGCACAGTATCCGATTGAAACACTATAATTCTTACATTTATCATTTTCTGGTTTATTACTGCATTTTAGGCTACCTTGAGGCACAACCGTATTGTTTTGTTGCTAAGGAAGAACAGCTAAATTGATTTTCTTGTTTGTTTTCTTTGAAGCTTAGCAATTTCTTAAATAATACGTAACATCATGTTATTCATTTTAAGTAATATATATTTCTTCAGTCGAAGATGTTCCGGAACCAATATGACTCAGATGTTACAGTTTGGAGCCCACAGGTATGTTCTTGCATCGAGACATGTTCCTTTTTACTGTTTGAGCCATGGAAATGCTTTTATCGTCTCCTGATTCAGGGTCGTCTACACCAAGTCGACTATGCCGTAGAGGCGATGAAGCAGGGAAGCGCCACGGTAGGAATCAAGTCGAAGACACACGCCGTCATCGTCGCGTTGAAGGTAAAGTCGTTCGGTCTCTTCTTCTGTAAACCTTTGAAAGCTGGTAAAGAAGTACGTAAGTTTCTAACAATAAGTGCGCTAGTAGATGCATGGTTTCTTCATATCAACCAACGTCATGTAGAGTCTGTTGTATTATGTTATTTTGCATATTTCTAATGTGATGATTTGCAGCGAGCGGCGAACGAGTTGTGTTCTCACCAGAAGAAGATCTTCGAGTTGGACAAACACTGTGGCGTCTCGATTGTCGGACTCCTCTCTGATGGACGAATCCTCGCCCGATTCTTGCAGACAGAATGCGCCTCTTGGCGATGGGACTACAAGCAGCCCGTGCCCATCCCCGTCCTCAACAAGAGTGTCCTGCTCAGTACGTATTCCTTCCCTTTACAGCACTACGGCTCCCTGGTAGCGCCTTCTGCACAATATACAAATCCATTTTATAGAAAGTTGGTTGATCCCTATACTCAGTGGAAACAACGTGGGTCTTCCACAGGCCAATGCTGTTTTCGCTGAGTAGGAATCTCCCTCGGAGTCATTTCTTTGAATTTTTTCCCTTTCCTATGAACCTTGTTCACGATTAATTCCCATTGGAGATCCCACAGACCAACCTGAGTAGAAACAATTTATATTTAGATGATAGTTTTCTTTTACGGGTAGAAACGTGCTTGATAAATTGGCTGAAATTGGTGGCATTCGGGGAGAACACTCTAGAGCCTTCGTTGCTATGCGCATTCATTGTTTAGCAATGAGCTAACAGTTGAGCGATACAATTATTACAAAGAAAACAGGCTTCTATCCGTAGATTATACATATTTAAAATAATACATTTACGAAAATATGCATTTGTTATTTTCCAGAGTTGCAAGCGAACACACAATACTACGGTCGTCGTCCATTCGGTGTCGGACTCGTGTTGGCTGGATACGACGTATGTTTCGAGTTCTTTGAAAAAAAGTAGCAAAAACAAAAAGATTAACGAACAACGAACTCCTGTTGCCCATTTCTATCCCATACAGTTAGCTTCCGATGTACAGTTGGCTAAAGCCTGGAACGAATCTCGGTGTTGTTAGTTTTCCCGCCTTTCCCCATGACGAACCTGGCCATGTGATCTGCCTTCGCACATCATAAAATGCAATTCGCGTTGAGATGAAAGAACATATTTGCTACAAATAGGCGCGTAATGAGAACAGGATGCGGATTCCTCGACTCTCCGAATGCGGGCAGTTGAAGATCTTGTTTGCAGTGCAGAAGAGAATTCGAAACAGCGTAGAAACTTCAAAGATTCATAGCTTGCTTCCCTGTGCAGGACGATGAGAGGGGAACTGGACAGGCGTGGTCTTTTACTCATTATGCCTGGGAAGTGAGCCTGATGGGTAACAGTAGCTGCTTTGTGTGTGACAATGTTCGGCTGGTTCGGTTCTCTAGGACCACACACAGTGTCTTTCCCTCCAATGAGTGTATTGTTCTCAGAAACACGGAGCACACATCGTGCAGACGGATCCGTCGGCCGACGTGGTGGAGATGCACGCGTCGTCCATCGGGGCGCGATCCCAATCAGCACGAACTTATCTCGAGAGAAATCTCGATAAGTTCCAAGATTGTATGTTCAACATTCTACTGTTTAGCAAGGCTTGTAAGCGTTTATTTTGTTCATAACTTTTCTTTTAATATGCTAAAAGTATGATGTTCAGCGAATCTGGATCAGCTGATCGAACATGCTCTGCTGGCCCTTCGTGACACTCTCCCTGCCGAGGATTCGCTTACCAGCGAGGTATTCATATCACCCTTTCGACTTATTGATTACTTAATACTACAACAGTACGTCTGGATCGCCTTTTATCCAGAGAGGGCGAGAGAGAGAGAGACTTTGCGTGGAAGCTTAGAATGGCCAAAGCTCGAGTGTCTTTTTCACAGTTAACATCATTTCCTCTGTCGCGATGTTTGAGAGTAGTGTACGTGTATGTGATGATTGGGAGCTTCCCCATTGGGTAACCAACCGCCTCCATCTCACCAACAACACTTCCATTACGAGGAGATTCACGGCATCAAAGAAACGAATGCCTCCCTTATGTTTCGCAAACCACTGAATACATTCCCGTTTAATACAGCACTCCTGCTACTCTGATTGTGTTGAATGGAGCGCTGTTCACATTCTCCCCTATTTTTCTATTTTTGGTACAATGTGATTATCAATCACTCAGAACACGTCGATTGCCGTGGTGGGTGAAGGTCAGCCCTTCAAGACGATGGAGAACGATGAGGTGGCGCCTCATCTGGCAAGAATCGCCAATGTCGCACGCACCACTGCACAGGCTGCCGAGGTTTGTCGCATGTTTCGAATTTTAGCCCATAGCTTTTTCTATTATTGTCCTTACAATTAGCCACACCCCTTTTTTGTTGTATGCTCCTCAACCCCGCCCACTTTGCTGATATAATCCGAAACTTTCAGCCGATGCAACAAGACTAAGCAAAGGAATTCCGATCGAGTCGTCTATCAATTATTTTTATTATTTATTATTCCACGTGATGTTTGTTGATGATAAACCGGTATCGGCGAATTCGTTGGACACCGCAATTTCCGATTCGAAAGTTCTGAGTAAACGAATGGAGAGGGCGGGCCATAATGGGGTTCTTGCTCTGTCTGGAGCATTCTTATGTCATATAATACGAGGGTGTTGGGGTTCTTTGCTGAATTAGGGTCTGAGTTGGTAAATAAGGTGAATCCTCTGTTTTCCTGCCACTAGCTGGTGGCTGCGTTACCGTAATCTTGCATTGCCAGTTCCTTATTTCTTATCGGAAAGGACTTTTATTCAAATTGAGGTCCAATAAAAGAGTATTTTATGGTGAATCATAATCTTTTTGCTGTCATTTCTTATGTTAAGTGTTATTCCACTTGGACATAATTGGATCTGCTTTTTGTTCCTCCTCCCGTTAGAATGTGTTCTTTTCCTTGATAGAGTGTCTTCAGACTGCCATCTATACTCCGTTGGTGGATTAGAAGCTCTCCCTTGAAGGAGGTGTTCCATGCCAATTTCTCAATTCTTGCTCTCAACATTCTCTGTGATTGTCATGTTCTCCTTCCTGCATATTCCCGTCAGGTTACTTGTATTATTTTCAGAGCACATAAGTGCTTCTAAGCAGTAACTTCAACACGGCTTTCAATGTATGTCATTTTTGCAGGCACACTGCCGCCATCTCTTACAGTTTTCATGTTAACCTACCCTGTACTTTCTCTACATATGTACATGTCGTTTAAGTTTAACATTAATAGTTCTTTCCCTCGGTGTGGCATTTTTAGCTTTCAATACTTTTGAATAGGATGGTCCATATGTCTAACAATAAATACCTACACGGCTATTGTGGGTGGGAGTTTGTCTCATAACTGGAGGAGAAGCACATTCACTTGGTTGGTTATGATATGGAGAAGTATGTAACGTACGGGAATAAAGCGAGGAAAATAAGAATAAAAACAACGCTGTATTCAAGGTG
>JACMIJ010000021.1:0-52922 GCA_014805365.1 Koerneria luziae | reverse complement strand
AGATTTGTATCTGCCAAATGAGTCTTTGATATGCTTTGGATGTTACGCGAGCGATATTTGCAGAGGAAAAATAAGTTTCGGCAGAAGCGTTTTCCTCCAATGGAGATCAACTTCTCGGAGGTGGAAGAGGGTCACACGAAGATGTTCATTGATTCACATTGTCACCTCGATTACATCTTCGATTTCTTTCCATTCTACAAATTGGAAGAATTTTTCGCCCATATCAAGTAAGGAGAAACATGCTTTTCACTAATGTTATGATACCTGGTTTAGGATTTCATAGTCTGTTAATCTATTAAATGTTATTGACGAGGTAATGTGTTCCTAGATACTCTTTTGTGACTCTTTTCTTATCTTCCCTATTCCAAATCCATTCGAACAGACCCCATAGTTTGAATTAGTAGTTTTTTGAATAGTTGATCTGACATTCAGATCAACACTGCCCCCAACGTGTCGTGGTCTGATACCGAACTTTGTGGAGCCGAAGCTATTCATGAAGAATATTACCAACAATGCTAATGACTATGAACCCACTTGGATTTGGGATGTTGTGAAGGTTGGGACGAAATAATAACTTAATTTTAGACTTGTGTAAGCTGTCTGCTAAGCCAATTTATGCTATTTATTTTTTTAACGTTGGCATTCATTTCACTGCTGCTTACTCGTTAATATATAATACTTGTGTTGCCCTTTGGTTATGTCACTTCAGTCAATATCCGGATTCAGTTGTTAGAGGACAGCTTTATTCACAAACTATCAGGGTAATACTGTTCGAAACACTGGTGCTAACAAGTATGTAATGAATTAATAGATGCTGGTAAATTGGTGATAAGCACTTACCGTATACACTATCATATAGGAGACGTGTAATTACCGTATGCCTTACCATGTAGTAAGTAGGTGATGAGTGGGGCTACGACAAAAAGATAATTTCGGACCAAAAACTGTTTTGATACAGAAAAAGGATAATAAGTTCTATTCGTTTCTATTAAACCAGCGATTCAATAATGGACGTTTTCTTGATACCACATTTTTGGTCGAAATGTGGTCTTTTCTGATGCCTGTTCCCAAAAATGCATAACATTGTTACCAAAGGTTACTCATCAAAAGTCATGCTTCTTTCCGAAAGTTTTTTGTTTGTTCTCTTGCGTGAATACAACGTGATATGCTCTAAAAATTCATGTAACAGTTCTTGAGGTATTGAACACATCGAAACTTTTGCTTTTGTTTTTCTGGTTGTTTTTGTCTCAACTTAAACAAATTTTGGTACAGAAGTTTTTTTGTCGAAAGCGCCAAATAAAAGCAAGGAAATAGTACAAGCCCTGGGGCCTTCCGTATATCCTAGCATGTAGTAAGTAGGCGAAAGTGCCGACCGTATACTCCATCATCTAGTAAGAAGAGATGAGTACCTACCATATGTTATCATCTGGTAAGGAGAGATCAGTACCTACCGTATGTTATATTTTATTTGCAGCATCCGAAAGTGCTGGGTGCCTCGTATGGATGCCATCCACACAAAACACATTTGGCAACCGATGTTTTCTTCGACGAGCTGCGGAGAATTGCGATGAACAAGGAAACGAGCAAGGCAGTCGCCATCGGGGAATGCGGTGTCGATCTCACAAATAAGTGTGTTCTGTTCTGTTCGAAATACTTCTCTATGGATGTTTCTATTCTACTTTATTTGAGGAATACCCACACACTGGAGGAGCAGCTGGCTGTGTTGGAACGACACGTGGAGCTGGCAATCGAATTGGGTCTGCCGGTGATCATCCATTCACGAACCGGCCCACGAGGGGATCCCGATGATGCCGTCCTCAGTGTACTATCCAAGGTCTCCATGTATCATCATACTTAATGAGTTCGATGGCTCTCTATCACTTTCAGTGTCTAAGTAGTTGGGGTATTGGTAGTATTTTGATATCTCGAATTGTAAGTGTCCTTATTGCTGCCTTACAGCATCGCTTCTTGTCTGTGCACCGACATTGTTTCTTCGGCACATACGACACAGCGAAGAAATGGATGGCTGCTTTGCCTAATTGTTGTTTCGGTATGATTTATCAGGGTGCAAGTTCTTTTGTGCAGGATTCACACCGGGAATTCAGTGGAAGAGTAAGGAAAGGGATGAGCCCTTCCTGGACTGTATGAGGAGGATTCCATTGGATCGAATTCTTCTCGAGACCGATGCGCCTTTCTTCAAGCCGGACTATATCGAGGAACCATACAATCACTTCGGTGCAGGTCTGTCATTCAGATGGCCATAAGTGTCCTCCTCCTTTATTCTCCCAATTCCAGTTAGTGACCTGAGAAATGCTACCGTTTCCATACACATTGTAATGGAAGGAAAAAGTGTGAATCACAAGCAGACAGGGAATGAGACATGCGGATGTCACAAGGAGAGTCCGTGACAGTCTCCCGGAGGGACAGTCACCCCAGGTGTTGTGTTTCAGCTGTGGTCGTGGCATTCAAGATTGCAGCGGTGAAGGGCATCACAGTGGATGAGGTGATCGATGCATCGCGACGAAACACCGTCAGGTTATACGCACTCGATCCTGACCAAGTCGAGTCAGAACCTGATCGACCCCAACCACCCATTTGATTCTCAACTCTTCTATCATTGGTGATCTACACTCTTTACAATTTTATCGTATGTGTATTGTTAGTAATCTTTTTGAAAATGTTGAAAAGGCAGATTAAATAAGAGCGTAATAAGCTTTGGTACAAAAAAGTTCAGTCTGTTTAAGACCGCAATTTTGCAAAACCATATTTGAAGCAGCATTGGTAATGTTATGGGTGGTTGTTATGGTTTGAATTGGTTCTAGGTTTTTTTGGTTTGCCCATGTTTACAATTAACCAATTGGCACACATCCATAGCTCATTCGAAAGGCCTTGGAGAGCTAAATACATGTATGCTCGGCACTCGGCAACATTGACTTTTGTTCCATGCCATTCAGTTTTTGGACTGTTTTTGACACTACATTTTCTTTACATTTTCGGAATCAGCAAAAAAAAAATCAAGCTTACTCGTTGGGTGTACGGCCCCATAGGTGTGCAATTCTATGATAATAGGAAGTATTGCTTTTAAATAATTTTACTCAAATCGAATGGCAAACCTTACTTGGAAAAACAAATTAGCATATATGTATTCAGATCTCTGAGTGCCTTCGAATTAGCTATTCGATGTACCAATTGGATAACTTAGAAGAGCTAAACAACTAAAAAAAAACTTAAAAAAACCTAAAACCAACCGTAACCAACCAGCCGTTACCAGTATTGCTTTAAATCTGGTCTTGATGTGTTCTAGTGAGACATACCAACATGTCTGAACCAAAAATGTTATTTTGCGGACAAACATGGCTTTTTGTGCCTCTGTTTACGGGCATTTATATCCTTTCCCGCTTAATGTATGACCGTTAGTTATGCATTGTTTTTTTTTTGCATTCTTTTTCTACCTTTATTTGTTCTACTTTTGTTTTTCTTCTTGTTCTTGTTATGAGTTTATTTTTACTTGATTTACACATTTATTATCTTAAATGATTCTGGCAAAAACAACACAATTGAAAATCACTTTCACATACAAATGCAAACTTGAAAGATTGCTAATGTTTCTGAATTGTGTTGTTGATTCCCAATTGTATTACAGCTGCAGCTATTTAAATTTTAGCAATTGTTTTACTACATCACAATTTTTAAAAAGATTTTTATGCATTGCTGTTTGGGAAACAAATGTATTGTATTTGGGCGAGTAAATGTTTTCTGTATCAGAACACTTTGTTGATGGTGTCTGCGTCACTATGGCAAAAGCCTTTTTACCTGAGGGTAGCGATCGATCTTATAGGCGAGCTAATGGTTTGTTTTAGCCAGGCACTTTCCCGCCTTGGTCAATTGGGTCAACATTCTTGCATTTGGGCGACTATGATAGGACTTTGTTTATTCTAATTTGGCGCGTTTCTGGTTGCTTTCTACTGCATATTCATTCGATTTGTTTACTTTCTGGGTGCAAATTACTGGTTTAACTCGCGCTTTGCATCACTGCATTTCTACACTTATCTTGACAGTTTATTACCAAATTTAACTTTCACAGGCATCGAATTGGTTTTCATGTCTATATTGCAGAATACAGAACGTTATTTCTACAGTACCTAATTTGCATACGTTAACAAAGGATTTATTCAGCATAATAAGGGGATATACAAATTTGAGATCGGCGGAAGTTCCACTGTATCAACAGCATGTGGGATTAGTAACCTGTTGTAAGAAGCCTGAAGTATTTTTTTAAGATTTCGATATCTTAAAGCTTAAGAACGAATGAATCGTTTACTTCAGGAATATTTTCATTTACGCGTTTTGTAGGATCTGTTGAAAAGTCTTTGTCGTTTCGGGAAAGCGAAATTGGCCCTAGGCATAAAACATTATTTAAGAAATATATTATAATAAACCGCGCTTTATTTTTGCATTCGTTCTTATCTGAGCTGCGTGATGCTCATTAATTTTCGTCAGCTTTCTGTGAGAGCAAATAACTATTTTCTTGCACAACCACTTTACCGGAATGACTCTTGACTGAAATCCTTTTTCTCCAGAAACTCACAACTCTATTTCATTTACCTCTATTGTCTAGCTGTTAATATGTTTGTTATATGTATATACTACTCAGATAATTGCGTGGGTGAGGTAAAAGTTAAGAAATGTTTTCGCTAGGTTGATGTAGGATGTCCCCCTGAGCAGAGTGCATCTCCGATTGGCTGTTTCTTCCGTCTAGGGGTGGCTGTTTGTTGTCACACTCATTGCATTCTACACACACTGTTACTTTCTTCTATGAATAGCCACAGCTTATTCGCTTTCGTATGCGATGACTGTTTTGCTTTTTATAATTCATTTTATCCCGCATATACGATAGATATACATCCATTTGATATGTTCTCACATGTGTAATAGTTACCTTGGCGGTAGATTCGAGGGTCATTAGGATTAGTATAGTATTGCGATTGAGCGGAAAAGGACCGAGGTTGTTACATGATGAGAAGGTGTTCTTCATACGTTGAGAGGGTGGATTGCACTTGCGGCTGCCCTCAAAAGGAGGTCGTCTCCCGATAGACAGTTATCTGTCATATGGAGACACGGCCCTTTGCCTCTGTTTACCCTTCTTTACCTATTGCAAGATCAGCTGTATTTTGGCACTTGCTTGCAGAAACCACGCGGACTCTGCAACGACAAACATCGATTGACGACAGACAGAGAGAATAGTCGGACACTTCCAACACTGTTTGATGGATTTGCCCTCTTTACTGATTAACCATATCTCGCTCATGAAACGGTTCGTGCCTGGTTGGATCAACTGGCCACAGTGGTACACATGCGTTCCCATTTATTGTCACCTTCTACCAATCGTTTTCTTGCAGCTTGAAGGTGTTTCAGTGGATGTTCACTTGTAAGCGATGTTTCGAGAAAGTAGGTCAGCTGGGGCGAGTTCTCTGTGCCGTGAACGAATGATGGGTATCGGGCAATGCCGTAGGTCTGTTGTGCTTCCCTCTATTCGAAACTTCTACAACATATGTTGCTTATATTTGCTACTTGTGATGCAATCCGTATCTTTAATTCTGCGGTTTTTTAGAATTTTCATGAAAGGATAGCCCAGCAGGAAGTTGCTAATTTGTGTGTTGGTCTCACTCTTAAAAATGGTGCAATTGTGTATGACTGAGAAGTACATGTGGATTTGTTTTGTTTGCAGTAGGACGGACTATGTTATGATTATCGGTAGGTTGTGATAATTGTAAGAATGACATTTCAGCTTTTACCTTAAGGCAGATTATCGAATGCCAGTAGCTACAACATTTGTCAATGTCGCCCACCAAGAGCATGATTTGAGAAATGTTTGATTGCTTTAAGTGCATTGTTCCCTTTGGAATGACACCGAACATAGATGATCATCACTCCTGAATATGGGTACAATGTTATGTCAACTATTTTCATCTTACTAATGATTATTTTTGGCGAAGGATCTGATTTTTTGGTTGCTCATGCTGAATTTCTGCTCTTAATTTTGCCTTTTTTGCCTAACATCTCTGGCCTGACCTCACACTGAAAACAAATCTCCAACTGAAGATGGTTAAGCGTATCCTCTACCGTCTTCTGTTTCTTTCTTACACGAATACCCTTCTGACCTTCATAAGTCATTAAGTGACCGTAGACAGATGCTGCTATTTCATTGGGATCTACTTGGCACTACCTCACATGCACACCCATCTGCTTCTTTCTCTTTCTATTCCAGTTGTCCAGGTGCTCGTTTATCGGGTTCTGGTTGGTTCTTGGTTCTCATCCGGATAGTTCTCATCTCAGATGATGCATCGAAGTGCTCTCTGATCGAAGTAATGAGTGATATGGGGGAGGAATGCGTTTTTTGTTATGCGAGTGACCTCGTTGATGGAGCGAGAGAGTTGTTGTTAGACCCCGCCCCTTTTCAAAGAGAGCTGCTTCGGTGTTCCTTGTTGTTGGCTTTCTTTACACTTGCGCTTAATACACTGGTTGCAACTGCATTTGATGGCAGAATTGGGATGTTTGGCTGTGTTTGGTGGTGTTTGTCGGTGTGTGTCGGTGTATCGGTGTCGCTGTATGGCGGTTTTTCTCCACTTCCTGTTGGTTGTCATCATGTCCATGTGTGATTGCAATGATTGTGTGTATGTTCTTGTTGGTAGTGGCTAGCAGATGCAATCCAATACGCTGTCTGGATATTCGCATACAAACAGTGGTAACTCGTCCCCGACAGTCCGCTAATCCCTGTCCCCTCTCCTTCCCACCCGCTCCTGCTGCTTCCCCTTCGGTTGCTTTCATGTTTTGTCCATTCGAACACATCTTTATTCTCGACTGTTCGCTCTGACTCATTGTCAGTCCGTCCCTATCACAGATCTCCCTGTAATCAATTACACACAACATATATGTGTTCTTCCCTTATGTGTTGCTTCCATTCATCTTCGCCCATTCCTTTCTTCTTCTGCTAGTTTTGTATTTTGATTTGTATTGATTGAATGTTGTGTATAATGCGGGTGGGACCTCGGTGTCTTGTCTTTGAATGTGTGATTGGCGTCCAATTAGTTGTAGGGATTGTTCGCCGTGCAAATGACACATTTGTCTTGTGGACTCTCGTTTTTCCTCGATTGACGCTACATTATCGGTATTTTAGTCGTTTCATTCTCATATCAAACTATTGGCGGCTATGAGAAAGATGTCTGATAATGGCCAGCATGGGATGGATGGATGTTGTCATCAGACCGCCCAGTCCGTCTTCCTTGTTTTTTGTGTGTTGGGTACTCTGCATTGCGGGTAAGTGTATGGGTTGATGGTGAGTGAGTGGCTGGCTGTTTGAGCTAGTTCCATAATAGTACTTTGTTACAATGCAAGAAGTGACTGGTTGTTGTGTGAGTATGGGGGTGTTGGTCCTCCCTGATTACTAGTGCGAATATCTAATAGAGTAGTATCACATGTCAGTGTGGGACCATCTCGGATTGCTGTCCCATGGAGTGTCCAGCATGTACAGCGAGATGCCCGCTTTCATCCCACACACTGACTACTGGCTCCCCCCCCCACAGCCTTGACGTGTATTTATCAGGGGTGTAAATCAGGTAGGAGTGAGCATTGCATCCAAGGGTCATCTGGGTGTCTTCTCTCTTTCTCTGTGATCTCCGCAATCCGCGCACTATTTCACTGTTCGATTCAATTGTTGTTATGTGATAAGTGTGTATGTTGCAGGTTGTTGTGTGGGGGAATGATCTGTGATGAGTAGTGATGAGCATTGTATGGTTTTCTCGATGGCATTCGTCTCCCCCTTGGATGATTTCCTTTCTCCTGGCCATCGTTGTGACGGGGTCGACGGTCCATCGAACAGTCTTCGAGAACCCGAACAAGGGTCTTCCCTTCGAGAAGATGGTCAGTTCATTCCAACGAGATCTCTTTCTCCTCCCACTTTTGCCCATTTTAGCCCTTCGCAAGTTGACATGGTAATAACTCATTTTGTCCGCTGCCTTCTATTGGAAGGCAGATTTAGTCGTGAGACAAGGGAGACCGTGGATGATGGGAGTGGCGATGGTATTCGATGGCTGTATTATGTTTGCCATGTCGAACTGGCTGTTTCTCTCATTCTGCCGCTCCCGATAATACAAGTTTGGAATGGAAAGATGCGCTTTCTCTGCCAAAGGGAGAGCCAATCCTTGAAAGCATAATGAGTTAGAGATTGCGAGGGACCGAGGGAGTTGGTTCTTGAGTAGTTCGTAGTCACGCAATCCATGTTCCCATTTGTTTCTGTATTCCGAGTTACAATGTTAGTCTCCTACTTCATTCGGAAACCCAACGAAATATTCATGCTGTGGAGTTTTTGCTACTAGTAATTGTATTTGTTGAAAAGATACATTATTACTTGTTCAATCAAAAGGAGAGAATTAAAGAGGGAAAGAAGAAGAATGTTCCTGAATGGTGTGTTGCAGGTGATCGATCCATCGACGACTCGTTTGTATGTCGGCGGTGTAGATCATCTCTACGATCTGCAGTCACACGATCTCTCTATTCGTGTACATGCCACCATCGGACCCCATCTCGACTCTCCCTACTGCGGTTCGTGTTTTTTCTTTTCTGCACCATGAGCTGTTGCGGTGCCTCAATAGTTCTTTTTTTAAAAGACATGGATCGTATTTCTTGCAAAAAAGAAGAGTGCACACCCGTGGCCGATCAGGGATGTCCCGGAGGGGACCGGCTGATGACTCTCCGAGTCCATTGAACAGCAGCCGGCGAGTAGCGGGAAGGGAGCTGCCACCCGCAGCGATCGAGACAATCGCCTTTGTATGTCCATCGGAGGTCAATGGAGAGCACCCTCCAACACACTCTTTCCATTCTCTCCTTTTTCCTGTCAGATCATCATTTCGTCCTCCTCCCTTAATATCCGTCCGACTCAGAGAGAGAGAGAGAGAATATGAGTGTGATATACGACTGGCCAGCTCCCCTTTCTCTCAACTGACCCATCGAACACCAAGTGCTCTCCCGGCCGATGCCGAATGTTCCTTCCGGTATCCACGAGATTTACTCCTCATCCACCAATTCTTTGTATGCAAATGTGGTGTGGTCTCCTAATTGACGGGGTGTGTTGTGGTTTGGAATGAGGCACACGGGGACTGGATGAGTGAGGGCAATGAAGGCAAGGGCAAAGGGAAAGGGAGAAGATACAACCTCACCCGAGGGTGTTGAACACAGAGGACAGGGGTGCGAATACGGGATTGATGTGGAGGATTGTGGGAAAGAAGGGGAGGTGGCGGGCGGATGGGGGAAGCGACTCGGATCATTCGATCAACCAGAGGATGGAGCCAAATGAACATCCGAAGAAAAGGCCTCCCGATGAACAGAACGAGGACCTCCATCTGATCATCCATATACGCCTCATCAACGAACATCTCATTCATCCTCTTCCCCCTCTCCCCTCACAAACTCCCCTTTTTGTCGTGCGCCTTCGAGAGAGCATGCAGATCGAGGAGACGCAGAGACAAAGTAGGGGACGGCTAAAGAAGCGCCGGCCGAACATGAAAAGAATGCAAGAGCTAGCACCATGTTGTAGGGATTGACAGAGCGGATAATGCCTGTCGGTCAAGGATACTGGATGGGATTGGATGGGCTGAAGTAGTACATTGAACCATGGTGTATGTGATATGGATCGAGGTTCAGGTTCCGAAGGGGATTGTCAACGGACACGCACACACGCATTCGTCAAGGCACTCGCCATCTACAAATCCTCCAAACTCATCGAATGTAACAGCCTGTTCCAGGTCAGTCACTTCTCATCTTTTCTCCACAATTTATCGTAACATTTTATGGTTAGCTCGTGCACTTTCCGTTTGAGGAACTAATAAAATCATTTTTAAGGTATGGGTTTTTTGTAGTGCAATGTCTGTGCCATTGCTCGAATAATAGTTTTGTAGATTCTCAAGTCAAAAGTGTCAATTAGCTTAATAATAACGTGAACGCGAATCGAAAATTGCTTCGAGACAAAGGAATTGTGAAGTAGCGATTGTTTGCAGGGTGAATGTCGCCTCAGGAACTTGCACAACATCAATGAATCTCTGGCTGAATCGGGTCCAATCCTCGCTAACGATCACAATTCATCAGCAGTGGTCCGTCTTTCTCAAGTTATAAACCATTTGTTTGTTGCTGATGATGATTTTGTCTGATGCCTGCTTCGTTGTTATCATTGTCTGTCGCAGGTGCTGGTTGGCAGCGGTCCGTGGAATGACTCTGTTCTGTACGTGGCGTCGACGCATGTCAGTGGCCCTCCATTGAGAGATGACATCCCGTCCCTATCCACACGAACTCTGTCCAAATCACCGAACAAGAAGGAGTTCGAGTTGGTCGTGAGCAGAGTCGGCGGGAAGTCGGCGGTGTTCATGGAGAGACAGAGTCGAGAGATATACCCGTATGATCTGCCATTATCAATCTTCCTTTCTCTTTCTTTTCTTCCATTTTATTTTTACGAATATGACTGTTTTGATGTGTTTCCTTTTGAGGATCGAATACGTCGGCGCCTTCGAGTATGGTCGATTCGTGTATTTCGCCACTCGACAGGGGCGATCATTACACGAGAAACTGATCGAATCGAAACTCGTCCGAGTGTGCACTGGCGATGAGTTCTTCTACAGTTACACAGAGGTTAGTTATCACTATCAATTGATGTGCAGGTTCCTCTTCGTTGTGAGACGAACGATGCTCGTTTCAACCTCTTGCGAGACGTGACGATAGGAACGGCAGGGTACAATCTGGCGAAGCAGTTGGGGGTGGTGGGGGAGACGGATCCCCTCGTATACGCCGTGTTCGAGGAGGGATCGAAGGGGTCCGCTCACCACCAGGTGGCCACTGGACGATCCGCCCTCTGTGTGTACAAGATGAAGCACATCGAACAGGTCTTCATGAAGAACATTCTCGAATGCTACATCAACGGCACTGATGTGGTATGTGGCAGCTGACCATTCACGTTCATTCCATCCGTATAAGATAGTAAGAGACTCTCGTTGCAGAGATTGCCGTGGTTCACGAAACACGCAACGCAGAAGTGCAAGAGGACGGCCTTCGACTGGCCGGCCTTGGAGTGTGGCCAGGATGTGAATACTCGTATTGGAGGAGCCCATCCGATTCGATCTGAGCCTCTCCTTGTCTTCGATGATCGAATAACTTCCATCGCCACCAATACCACCCACAGCAGCACCGTCGTCTTCATGGGAACATCCGATGGAGTGTTGTTGAAGGTGCGTTCCCTCTCATCTGTGCCGGTCGTCGGTGGTTATGCCAGTTTTTGTATGGTCGTGAATCCGTCATTCCTGTTTCGAACAGTTTGAATAGGTTTGTTGCTTCTCGTTATTGCTTACTTTTTTGTTCAATAGAATGTGTTCGCCTTGGTGTTTCCTGGCTGTTATCGCTCTTCTTTTGAGAGAAAAATGGGCTTTTCATCCAAATTTGGTTTGTTATTAGGATTAGTGCTTATTTAGCACGTTATTTAACCCCTTTTTTGGAAGACGTGATTGGTACCCTGGTTCCTTGTTACCCTGGTACCCACTGTGCCTCATGTTGTCCACAATGGGAAGCTGTTCTCCATCTCTTCCTTTTCTTGTTGTGTGAAATAATCCCGGCGGTCGAGTACCTTCTTTGCTTGTTAGGATTGCTTTTCCTTGTTGGGTTGTTCACCCCTTGTTGGAGGGGGTATGCCCCCGCCCCCCCCCCCTCAAGGGTAGCCTCCCCCGTCTGATCCGCTTATCGCCCTCTGCTACTCCTGTTTGTCCGACACTTCGCCCTTACCGGCATGCAATATATGTGTAGACATACACAATGACATATTGATTACAAGGAAATGGGGAATAAATGATGGGGGGGGGGGAGGGGGCGAGTTGGCGTCGTCTCTGATTATGTTAGAGCGATCTCTTGTTGGGGGCAATCAGACATCCTCTGACGAGAAAAGCTTTGCAGGCAGTGCTCGAGGAGACGCACAATGTATACGAACGAGTACAATTCGCCAATGAACCCATTTTGGCTGATATCGAGTTCTCTGTCGATGGAAAGTTCATCTATGCACTCACACCCAATGAGGTACTTACAATGTCAAGCTGAAAGAACATACATTTAAAAGGGACAGGAAATCGTGCGCTTTCACTTTTATATCTAGGTTTTGTATATACGATATTCCCTGAGCACATAAGTGACGAATCTATCAATTTGTTCCCGCAAAACAACTTCTTGCTGCTCCATTATTATGCAATAACTGCAGAAACATGTTGTTTTTTATCCACAGATGTAGAATTACCCGATAATGTTGTCAATGGATGAGGGAGGATTGTCAGTGTGTGAGGAGGGATCGTCAGTGAATGAAGGAGGATTGTCAGTTGTGACGGTCTGTTCCTGTCAGAAGAGAGTTGTTACATTGACAAGAAAAAGCATGTTCGCCTCATCGGCTGTTTGTCTCTCTTTGTTGACCTACACACTTCACTTTGTCTCTGTACTCAGCCGACCCCCCCCCTCATTCCTACTATTACTTCCAGCTTACAATACGCGACATATTTAAAGAGAAAAAGTGAATTATGTGCTCACCGAGACAATTCAAGTTTATCCGAACTGCATGTATGATAGAGAGTTAGAGTAGAGTTAGTGTAAGAGTTAACCACGGTCAAAGTATACTCTAGAAATCAGGATGATAATAGACAGCTGTTGATTGGACACAGACCACGGGCGTGTGTGACAATCTGTCACCAAAAGATGACAGAAATGGGCATATGGATACCCGGATGGGCAGAGCAACGCTCCATTGGCCACGGAAGAACACTTTATGGCTGATTCGGGAATCCCCCTTTGCACATCTCGGATGCCGGACTACCAAGCAGAGATGGCCATATTTGATCCGCTCTGACAGAGAGTGAAGAGATGAACCGGAAGTATGGGCAAACATCTTTTCATTAGCGGAAGATTGTTTTGTGAAAAGGAAAAGATGAAGAGGTTGGACAATGTGTTGGAT
Organism: Koerneria luziae; assembly: GCA_014805365.1. Taxonomy (NCBI): domain Eukaryota; kingdom Metazoa; phylum Nematoda; class Chromadorea; order Rhabditida; family Neodiplogasteridae; genus Koerneria; species Koerneria luziae. The sequence continues at coordinate 39,898 of JACMIJ010000021.1, read as the reverse complement.
GCTGGAATGAATTGTGTTTTTAGAGGGACGGGGGCATGAGGGAAGCACATGTTATTATATATGTTATAGATCAGACCTGTACGTACTTTTTTCGTACTGTACGAAATGTACGAAAAGTTTTTAATACATTCATACCGCATACGAATGTCTTTTTCTCACCTTTGGTATTCTCAGAATGCATCAGTAAGACGTTGATGTAGTCAGCAAATGCAATGTGTTGTTGCAGGTTATTCGTGCTCCGTCATCATCGTGTACGGTGAATGCCCCGTCGTGCGCAGCGTGCATGGCAAAGGGAGATCCCCATTGTGGATGGTGCATTCGAAGCAGCACGTGTACTGTGCACGACGAGTGCGAGCGGACCCTTCCCCATTCCAACAACGGATGGCTCGCATACAACTCCAGCCAATGTCCAAGGTATGCATCATCCCACTTCTAGGGAATAAGTATGGTTTACCAACTAATTGTTGAGAGGATATAATCTCTAGGTCCCACTCAAAAGATGCGGGCATAATTTTGAAGAGCAGGCACGTTTCTTCTATGAACGCCAGTATGGCTAGGTGTTGGTATTAACTTATATGTGAAGCAATCAAAAAATGGAGGGGCGTACCTGTGGACTGAATCTTATGGTGGGGTGTCCAACTTTTTTCGGTTCTTTTACATTTGCAACATTACTGGCCAGGTGATTTAGGAGTATTCCCATTTGAAAGGGAGTGCACGCCAGAAAATACCTCCATTTACTCTATGGCTGTTATGGTCTTGTTCGAACCTCGCGGGCATTTGAATTAGGCTGCGACCTTTAGCTTCTTTGTGGTCTAGGCCACAGCCTTTGTATTTCAGAAAGCTGGATGTGCCTTTTTGTTCACTTTTTTATAACCCATGGTTGGGGTCATCAATTCAAGTCATCTATCCATTCAGATTAGGAAGGTGGGAATGGAACCTGAGCAACGTGTTGTGCAAATAATGTTGCCTACTAAATTGTATTATGCTTGCATGTGTTGATTCAATCTTAGAGAAACGATTTGTGATTACTTTCTATGAGATTAACTTCGTATAGCGCCGTCTTGGAGGAAATTGGGTTTGTTCTTCTTGATTGCTTTTATTTTGGTGTTGTTACAGTATCCGTTCGGTGTTCCCCGACAAGGTGCAAGTGTCCACGTCCGACTTCCTGAATGTCACTCTGGAGAATATTTCTTCGACGAAACGAGGACGACTCGAATGTGTATTCATCTTCCCGAATGGACTCTCTCTCAGGAGCGAAGCCACCAAGCAAGACGACAAGTATGTTGGGATGTGGAGAGAATCTCATCGAAATCCTCTCAATGACGACTCGTTTACTCTGCGAACGTATTGCTCTTATTCAGTTCTGTTCGTTGCGCGACTCCAAATGTCGGCCGAATCCCCCGTATGCCCCCCTCGGATTCTTCGATGGCAGTTTCCCTGGCCATCGCGCAGTCGGACCAATCCCTGCCGCCTCTGGCCTCGACGACCTTTACCTTCTTCGATTGTGGCCGGTTCTCTTCGTGTTCTGACTGCACGAGCAGCCCGTTCCCGTGTGACTGGTGAGTGTCCTCCTCCCGCATCCACCTCTTCGCAGGTGTCTCCGATCGAATGAATGCGTGTCTGGTCAGCAGACAGAAGACACTTGTCGCAACGAGGTCTTCGTCAATGGCATGAGCGTATGTTTTTCCTTCTTTTGTAATGTTTATTGTATATTTTAATATATCCTTGTTTGCATAATGTAACCATTTGTTTTCTAGCGCGCCGGGACATCGTCCCGTCGAGGTCCCTCTCATTGCCCTCATATCTTTGTTTCTTCGACTCTAATCTACATCCCTGCGGGGGACAAACGTGCTGTTTCTGTTAAGGTATTCTACTTTTCTTTGTGCTAATTTTTCCACTTTTTTATTTGTCAAGTAAATGTGTTTGAAATAGAACAAACACTTTACTTTAATTTTATTAAATTTTGCTTTCGTTACCGTGGGTTTACAGGCGCGAAACGTGGATACGGTGTACATGAATGACTGGAAGTGTCGTTTCCGATTGGAGGGAGGGATCGTACACGAGAAAACCGCCTCTCGCACACACAATGGGGATATCGAGTGCGATCAAATGATGTTCGACAAAACGGGAAAAGTGGCTGTCGATGTCCTCTGGTTCTCATCTGATAACACCGTGGAACATCTTCTCGATAACACACAGGGAATCGCCCTCGAGGTAACCAGCAGTTCAGAGATCAACGATAAACTCATACGGTCATGTATGACTGGAGAAACGTTTCAGTTGCTTTGTAGATGAGTGTTGTTCCAGGTGTATCGATGTGAAGAAGTGGCGTCTGACTGTGGAACGTGTCTCCAACTGGACTCGTCCAAGTATTCGTGTGGATGGTGTATGCCCCCGGGGGCTCCTTCGGATTCTCGCTGTGTCGGTCCCCGTCAATGTCCGACCAAGACGCCGTGGCTCAATTCCTCCCAACTATGTGCCAACCCCGTCATTCGGTCATTCACACCCAAGAAGGGTCCGCTCGGAGGAAACACTTTGGTACGCTGGCTTCTCCTTATAATTGCAATCTTTGCTGTACATATATTCTATAATACTTTTATTTTTTCAGCTGCAAATCAAAGGATCGAACCTCGGTCGTTCGTGGCAGGACGTGAAGCGTATTATGGTTGCGAACGTGGAGTGCCAACACGTGTCATCGGAATTCGAGGCTCCCTCGACGATTGTGTGTGCAACAGGGAAGGCCTCTCGACAGTCGGATAACCGTCTTCCTCATGGACAAGTCATCGTCACCCTCAAGGGGGACGACGTGGCTGCCTACACAGGCATCTCGGCCGACCACTTCTATTATGTCGACCCGAAAGTGCACGACGTCCAACCGGCGTCGGGTCCGCGCCACGGCGGAACCGACATCCGACTGATCGGACACGACCTGGATGCCGGGTCCGATGTGAAGGTGTTCGTGGGCACACAGGCCTGTGTGATCAGCGAGAGGAGCGACAACACTCTCATCTGTCGGACGCCGCCCGCTGAGAACAAATTCACTCTGGCCCCCGATCCGAAGAATTTGGCCGTGACGATGACCATCGACGGGTACAATGTTGCCATGCCCGGAGTCTACTTCGAGTATCTGTCAGTCTTTTCATCATTACTTGCTTATTCTTGAGATATTCTAGAAGTCTTCCATAGATGATCGGAATATCTCGTTATGTTCAGTGCGAATCCGTCAGTGGATCGCATAGACCCCCGGAAGAGCATCGTGTCGGGGGGAATCACATTGGATGTTGTGGGATCCGGATTCAAGTTGCTCCAACGACCACGAATTGTCATCGTCGGCAAAAGTTTGTGCTTTCTCAACTTCGTTATACATACGAGCTTTTCTGCACATTTCACCACAAGGAATATTGAATTGTTGTTAATTGTTTGTTCCCATTCAGAGAACGATTCCTCGATGGGCAGCAGTTGTATGATCCGCTCGGACACGCACATGCTGTGCACGACTCCGCATCTCCCCCACTCATTCAATGCCTCCATTCACCCGACGGCCGTCTCCTTCTTCGTCCAATTGGATGGAATGCCATCCGAGTATGTTGCTCATCATTCACAAACACGACAACTCACAATTATACACCTGGCTGCTGGCTGACGGGTAGTGAACGAGTTTGTAATATGGAGAAAATGATTTTACTCTGTAAGGGAAATAAGATGTTGCAGTGTGAGTGAGCTGCTCGTATTCGGTGACCCGGAGATGAGGGAATTCGCGGAGAGGAGGTACTATCGGCCGGGCGAGAACTATCTCACCATCAATGGAGAGGAACTGAACAAAGCCGCCAGCGAACGAGACGTCAATGTATGTTCTGCTCTTTCTCACCTCCGCCAGTCCATTCCGAACATCGTCGATATCACTATTATTGCAATTACTATTATTTTGACACTTTTCTCAAACTGTTGTTAGTATAGCCCACAGTCATTCTCACTGATTCACCAGCACCAATTACAGTATCTCTTTCGCATTGATGAACTGGCATCTGTTGCAGGTGACAGTGGGAGGTGCTCCGTGTGGCCAGGTTGTCCTGGCGGACCGTGTCCTGACCTGCCGTCCCCCGGAAACTCGTCCTGTTCTCCCGAATGGACTCGAACCCGAAGTGATGGTGAAGATAGGCGGGAAACTGTTCAATGTGGGCATCTTGTCGTATGATCCACCTGGAATGGACTCGTCCATGATCGCTGTCATCGCCGTCTTCCTCATTGCCATTACTTGCCTCTTCCTGTTTCTTCTCATTCTCTACAAACGGAAGAGCAACTCGCACGCCCGTCAGATGAAGCTCTTGAAGTCGAAGATGGACGCGATCGAGATGCGCGTGGCCACAGAATGCAAGGAGGCCTTCGCCGAACTCCAGACCTCCCTGAATGCCTACACGGCCGACCTCCCTCTCGGGGCTCCCGCCGTTCCTTTCCTCGAGTACAGGGAATACGCCAGCAGGGTATGTCATCACTATTATTAGACTTGCTTATAAGGGATGATTGATAATAGGCTCAGATGTCTCATTTGCATGCTGCAAGATGGAGTGATCCTCACTTATAAGGGAACGTTTTCAACTTGGAGGATTGCTCGTTTTTCATTTAAAAAAACTTATAACTGTTGAAATATAATTTGCTAACAATAATTGTGGGATATTGTTGGAAATGTTGGTATAAGATGAGATGCTTGCGTTTGCTACAACTCCGAGAAATTTCAATGCAATTTGTAACATTTTGTTCTCACTACTGGGTGTGTAGTTTCCGTCACAGTGAACACCCCGTTTTGCTAGATTCATCTTGATTCACATGTGCCATGTTAAGGTGTTGTTCCCGAACAACCTGAACCACCCGGCCCTTCGCCTCCTGGAAGTCGATTCCTCCCGTGCATCGGCCATCGAAAGCGGCCTCAAGGAGTTCCACAAGTTGTTGATGAACAAGACGTTCCTGTTGACAATGGTTCGCACTATGGAGAACAACAAGTATTTTGTCGGCAAGGATCGCGTCTACTTCGGATCTCTACTGATGGTCGTCCTCCAGGTAGATCACGCGTATTCAGATGATAACGGGCGACAATTAGTCGATATTGAACCACGTACAAATACGCTTCTTGTTGTTAGAATACGTGTGGCGAAGTTCACTCCGTATTCCACTCAATATCTACTATACTTGGTGGTCAAAAGTATTGCAACCGATGTCGTTTGTGTTTTGTCAACCTTTTGTATGTAAATCGAAGGATTTTAATGGCGAAAAAATTTTGCCATTGACCTGAAAGCCTTATTTGCCTCCCACGTTAGAATGCAATGCATATGTACATTATGAACATGTTAGCAATATGAGCAACTAACAATGAGGTGCCTGCATGGCATCGTTATAGTTGGTTAACATTTCATTTGCAATACTCTTTGACCCTTCTGTATCATAAGCGACACTCGCAATTAAATATTTGTTTCTTGGTGATATTATCGTTTTGATCGATTTGAATTTCAGGAGAAGCTTCCCTACTGCACGGACATCCTGAAGCAGTTGTTGAAGGAATTGATCGAGAAGACGGTGGAGAAGAAGTTCCAGCCGAAGATTCTCTTCCGTCGATCGGAGTCTGTCGCCGAGAGGATGCTCGCCGCTTGGTTCACCTTCCTCATGCACAACTATCTCACCGAGTGTGCCGGCAAGAAGTTATACGATCTCTATTGGGGAATCAAGCAGCAGATGGAGAAAGGACCACAGGACGCCATCACACTGGAAGCTAGGTGAGTGTCAACAGACTCTTGGTGTCTCACGTGTCTGTCTACCGAAGATGTGTGGAGGCGAATGTGGCTTCTTCTTCATTGAGCCGTTGCAGGTATTCTCTGAGTGAGGAGAAGCTGCTTCGGGCGACATTCGACTTCCGTGAATTGACGATCTTTCTGGCCGGAGATCCAATTGGTTTCGCCAATCCGGAGATTCCTGTTCGGGTCCTCGATTGTGATACAATCACACAGGTTGTTGTTGAATCTGCTTGTGCAATTTTGCTATATTCCAAACTGTGGGTAAAAGAGAGAGTCCGGCGACTCCCCCATATGACCTTCGTGTGTGTCCTACTCATCGGTCCTCTTTTCCTCTTTGTTTGTTGCATGTTTCGGATTGATTTATGACACCTTTTGGATGTTCTTCCGTTGAAGGTGAAAGAGAAATGCCTGGAGGCGCGATACCGTACCATCCCGTACTCGGAGCGACCGCATGCACAGGATCTCGATATCGAGTATCGATCACCGACTCAGGGACGCATCATTCTACAGGTGAGTATTGTATTTGTAAAGTATTATTGCTTATTATCTCTTTGTTCCGATCCATATGACATATATAGAATAGCAAGAGATGGCTGGATATGAATTGTATCAGGATATCGATTTGTCTTCGCGGACAGAACCGGGTGGATGGAAGCGACTGAATACGCTGGCACACTACAAGATCCCCAACAACTGTATGCTGACTCTCGCTGCCCGACAGTCTTCTCTCTACAATCTGGTCAGTTCTTTCGCATCTTTCCCATTCTGTCGGTAGTTTGGACTTTGTCTTCCTCACACGTCACTCTGATATGAACCTTGCACGGATCATACCCGATTCTGCTTCGTGGAGCCATTGCAACAAAAACATTTGTCCCGATCTTTTGATGTGCTTATAGTTGAATGGCACGTTAAAAGAGTGTGGTTTGTCCGGCTGAATGTGGTTCTGATTGACTGAGAACATGAAAGAGCTTCACAATTGGCGTATTTCCATCCCCTGATTGAATAGGCGGGAGATTCATCTGTTGTAGTTGTGTTTGGGGATATTTCAATTGTCTTTATATTTTCCTTGCAACAAAGCTCCGTGTTTTTGTGTGTGACTGTGTTATGTTCGCTGTTGTTTGTAGTAGACGGTCTTCTGTGTCCTGGCCTTCTTGTATCTATTTATGGAGGGAATCAGGAGGGGATCGAGAGTGCTTCTCGTTTGTTTCTAAACATCCCCTTTGCCGGGCATAGCGGAAAAGTGCCTTTGATTCTTCTTTAAAGTACTTAAATCGGCTACCCTCGAATACTGCAAGTTCGAATGTATCTAGGTCCTGACGCGATGTGCTTGCTGTGTCACTTAGATACACAGTAGCTCTGTTGTAAGGAGAGCATTATGTTGCACCTCTCCTGCCTCACATTGATCAGGATTCGTTCACCGAATGATCCTGTCTTTTGGTGCGCTTCTGATTCTCACAACTATCAACTCTTTATTCTTTTTTTATTCTTTATTCATATATTCTAGGCATTTTTCATAATGCAAATGCGCTAATAGGACATGGAACTCTTTCTTCGAACCCACTCGAGATTTGCCCGCTTTTTTACACTTGACAGGCTGGGGTATTGGTTTGCACCCTATTACTGTCTTTTTGTCCCTTTGTATTGGAAAGATGTAGACTTTGTTTGCAATTTTTATTGTGTTATTGTAAGCCAAACTTGCTGAATGGGATGAAAGGAGTCTTGCAAAATATCGAGATATGGATTGTAGATCTTAGAATGATATTATAACAATAGTAAGTCGTCCTAACAACGTAGGCAATTATTTATGCCCAAAGCGAGAACTACAAATAAATTGTGGAAAACATAGGACTAGGACTATATAACATGTAAGGATATGTGTTTGACGACTTTGCTGTTCAGTCATTGCTGTCGGAGCGCAGTGAGAAGTCGTCGTTGTCTCTGAAGCAGTCGCCCACCCTCTCCCGTCCCTTCGGCACTTCGTCCTCTCATTCCAAGGACACCGATTCCTCCAAACTGTACCACCTCGTCAAGCCGAGTGAACATGGACCATCCGATCAACAGGAGAAGATGGTCACTGAGATCTATCTCACAAGGTATTCTTCAGCGCATTTTTGCTTTTATTGCGATATACACGATACTTTTTTACATAACATGAATTAACTGTTGGATGAGCACAAAGGAAATGTAATCCTCGGAGAAGCTGACTCAAGAGTAAGAGGAAAAACTCGAACGATTCAATGAACTTGACAGAATACCTGCTAGGTTGACCTGGTTTCGCCTGCTGTCATCCTCTAATGCCTGGGTGACGTGGGCAACCGATGTACATGCCCATCTGATTAAGATACTGTTTTATGTAATGTCACTGTTAGGACTAAGCATGTGGTTCCTTTCAGGTTGTTGATGATGAAGGGAACTCTCCAGAAGTTCATCAACGACCTCCTGGAGGTGATCTTCTCTTCGTCAGTGCACGCCCGTTTGCCGGCCTGTGTGAAGTATATGTTCGACTTCATGGATGGACAGGCCCTCGAACACGGGATCGTCGACCCCGAAGTGACTCACGCCTGGAAGAGCAACGCCCTCCCGCTACGGTTCTGGGTGAATCTCATCAAGAACCCCCACTTTGTCTTCGATATTCCGAAACCGACTAAGGTATTCCCTTCAACGGCTTCAACATACTGAACGTTCGTACTGTGATGATTTAGAGAGAGCAATTGTTGATCTACTTGTTGCGTACACAACTAAATTCGAGATCTATGTGAGGGTTTTATTATACTGTTTGAGAACAAAACACTGCAAACAATTTTTGGTGGAAGCAATCATCCTACAACTGCGATTTGTTTGAATTTGGAATATAACTTTTTAAGCCAATTGACTTTACCATAAAATAAGAAATTCTTAATATGAATGCATTCAGGTGGAGGGTTGTCTGTCCGTGGTGGCGCAGACTCTCATGGATGCTTGTTCCACACAGGACCATCTCCTGACGAAGGATTCTCCCTCCAGCAAACTCCTCTTTGCCAAGGACATGTTCCAGTACAGGGATTGGGTCGACAGGTAAGCACAAGCTCTGCCCGATACGCCCTCTCCTCTTTCCTTTGCTTGCCATCTCATTCCACCTCTGATATACAGTCAGTTGCTTGTCTCAGTTACTATTCGGATGTGGCGAAGATGCCTCCGATCTCCGAGCAGGACATGAATGCCATGTTGAATGAGGAGAGCAAGATACACCGCAACCAGCTGCAGGTCAGTCCATACAACAGCAGGGATCAGTATCGCATTTGATCAGTGGGATCAATCAGTGACAGCATGTTTTTGGGAATCCATCTGACAATATGTTCCAGGTCTATCCCGCACTCAATGAACTATTCAAATATCTCGAACAATACAAGGACGCGGTGATGGAAGCATTAGAGGACAGCGAACATGCCCAGGCATATCAACTACCTGCAAGGTTACAGGTATGTATTGTGAACTGTAGCTTTGTTGTTTGAAAGCATTTGTATCAATGACGTAAAGCAACAACAAATTCAATTCAGGATCTTCTTGCCATAATGGAGAGTCAACGGAGTTCTGATTATGATTCGAATACACTCGGTCTAGGGTACAATTCAAATAGCCGGTTAATGCCCCGAGATAGGTTATAAGTTGTTCCGGGTGACTAATATGTATGCTGATCGATAGATTCTATCTAGTGTGATCTTTTCCGGTCGATAGGTTCTATCTAGTATGATCTATCGATCGCCTTGGTATCAATAATGAACTGTGATGCGCGTGCTCTGTGATTTGTTCTGCTCATTTGTGTACATACTGTTACGTATTTGCAATACTTTAACATTGCCACCTTTGTCTACGCATGGTCCTTGTATTGTATGTTGTACGGGTACAACCCAGTTATGGCTCTTTCGTTGCCCTCCATATATGCTCATCTCCTTTAGGTGCTTTACGCATTTCCTCGATTCCCCTACGCATTGCCATTTTAGTGTATATCGATTATTGATTGTTGTTGTTAATTTATAACACTAATAAATATATAACAAATGACTAGATACTTGTAAGAATCAATACCTATCGAAGAGGAAACCCGGGCGATTAATTAACAAAGAAGACTGGGATATGGAGGGTCACTGGGATCTGCTAATAAGGATGGGCGAATGAGGGCGAACACTTCTTCGTTTTCAGTACTACAGATGGTTTGGTGTAGATCGATTTGAGATGAATGAAAACGATCTACATATGTAGTATGCATTGATGCTTGTGTTGTTAGTAATGAGGTTCCTATCAAATGCAACCCGACTCCAGTGCACAAAAATGTCACATTCACAACTTTGATAAAGTTAGCTTATTTGAAAAAAAACATATGTGGAAGGTACTTGAATGTATTTGGTCTGAATGAGATGGGCAAGATTGTCTAATATTGTACGAGTAGATCACTTTGAGCCAGACGAAGAATACGCACCAGCCTAATTTATACAAGGTGAAAAGCTCCTCGACTAAGATTAACGTAGGTGTTAATGGATTGCCCACAGTGACCTTCTCGCGTATGCGTATGTGAATGCTTCTCGCAGTCATTTTGCACTCATTCACCCATTCCTACTAGCCAAGAAATGACTAGAATGGGCATAAACCCGCGTACAATTGAAGATGGAAACAAACTGAGAATGGGAGGACAATGAAGGGAAAGACGGGGACGGACTGTGTAAGGGCACTAACAAGAATAATTATCATACTAGTGTTGGGACGGGATTCTCTTAGAGAGTCGTGTTACTTCGTCGTTTCCTATCGGAATCCGAAAGAAGTTTGACGAGGACCTCCCCGAGGGCATCCAGTGTCTGTACATTGGCTGTCTGAAGGGGGAATGGTTAGAGAGGAAGATGAGAGGGGAAGAACATACGAGGTGGAGGAGACACTTCCAGATCATATCCAGCAGCTTCGTGTCGTCGACTTGGTCGATGCGTACGTTGATGTCGGATGGAGAGATTCGGAAGAACGGAATGCCGTGGGCCTCGCAACGATCTCGGGCAATCTCCACTACGGACTGGTCGTGACCAACTACCTGGAAGGAAAAAGAGATCAACACAAATATTCCCCTCCGTTCAAAGCAATTGAACTACACGAGAATAGTTGATATAATAACTCATGATCAATGGTTTTATTCTAACAAAGATGAACGATACGCAAATGAGGTTTGCAAGTTGTTGAGAATGTGTGGGAGAAGGAACAGTGGCAGGGAAGGAGTGTCTTGTGTGGAAGGGGGCCGCTTGCCTGTTCGAGGATGAGGGTGGACAGATGTGCGATGTTTTTCGCCTTCCGTGTCAGATTCTTCCCCGTTTTATACTTTCGATCGGTTTTCTTCGGTTCTCCGGTTCCCACAGAGAGAACTCCCAGAAGGCGAATCGGGTTGTTGTTTTTCATCAGTGTATCATATTCCTGCAACCATCGGATAAATAAAAAGAAGAACATAAAAATAAAATGCAGATATGACAGAAAAGCTTCAAATTATGATAACAATAACGTACCTTGAACAAGACATTGAGTGGACAATTAGCTACAAGTGATCCGTCCACGAACAATCTCCCTTTCATTTCGTGTGCGTGGAAATATGTTGGCGCGGCGGAAGACGCGCGCGCCACGTCGCGGAATGACGCGTCCTCCACGTCGTCGTCAGCAGGAAAGGGCTTCCGAAGGGAATAGTTACGGAAGATGTGCATGGAGGCTGGAGAGGTGGAGATGTCCAGGGCCGGCACTGTGATCCTACAAAGGATCATATTAGTCAAGAGGTGAAATAGTGAAATATTCTTGAAAACGGTCTGCACAGTCAATCCACCAATAACATAGACCAAAAGTGTTGAACATATGTGTCAGCAAGATATTCGATAACAATGGATCATCAATTGATTTCTTGTTGGTTTCACAGTTTTACACGGCAGTGATTTTTAATTGTCTTGTTTTTGTCAGGTTAGCAAGCATTTTTGTCTGTGAAACGTTATGCGAAAATAACGCTTAGAAAAGGAATAACTGATGACGTCATTGAAACATTGTTGTTCACTCGATCGCTATGTTTCTAGTGATAAGATTCTGCTCCATCTTATCATTTGACAGGAAATGAAGAAGGGGTATTTTCCTCAAAAAAATAAGCAAGTTTAAAGTGTTTTTTTGGAAATATATACATATATATGCAATTTCATTCTTAAGGTGAGCAAATATCTTGGGTATGGGTCAAAAATAGAGAAAATAACTGTGATAATCAAAAGTGTATAAGATATTGCACGAGGGTTGAACCATGGTGGTGTAATGCGAAACAGATAAGCTACCGTTGCACGAAGGTTACTACATATACGATGATGTACAATGCCTTCCGTAGAGTGAGCTATCGTATATCGGATTAGCACTTTGCGTTATGATCTCGATGCGTGAGAACTAACAGTTTTTGGGAATAACCAATGTTGGTTTTTTTTCAACGTGGGATTTTGCAATATTTATTATGGAAAGCGAAGAAGATACCTTCTATTGCATTGCTTGAGAGTATCCTCGGGGTAGATCCGCTGCAGAGCCTCATTGATGTTCTTTGTTTGGGCGTCCACCTAGACATACTTTTCTTATGTTATTTTGTGAACAGAAAATGGATAGTTTCGAAGGAGAGTCACATATTTAGCATATGTGCAAGTTGAATTGGACACTCACCTGATTCCCCAGTAATCTGGACATTGTCGATCCCTCCAGAAATATTTGTCGTTTCATCTCCCAATACATGAAGAATGTCTCCTTGAGGGTGAGGCCCTTGGCAATGGCCAAAGCCAACATCGAACCCGTGCTAGAAAAGAATACTTTTCTTTGATCTGACGCACCTATTTGTATGAGCTTTTGGATATCATATATCGCAATATTCAAAATTCTTTTAGAATTCTTTTTTTTTTCTGTTTTGTCTTGCCATATGTACCTTGTCCCTACGAGCCAATTGAAATATGTTGGCAGGGAAAGATCTCCGAGGAGACGTCGTGACGTGAAGAGGAGGCATACGACGGAGACGAGTCCCCTCACTCCTCCCCCGTCTAGACACATCGGGAACACCCCATCAGGCACACGGCGGGATCGGTCGATGTCCAATGAGGGCTGCAATCATTCTCAGGATGGGACAAACTCGTCAATTCACAATATTCTCTGTTCCCAGGGCACCGACCTGCTCACACATCTCCTCGTAGATCACTCCTGCGTGCACGAGAAAATCCTCGAATCCTTCTGCACATGCACCGCAGAGAGTGCCCGCAGATCTGATATTGATCACGGATAAGAAGGCCGCTAATGAACAGCACCTTCACTGTCAGATGGTCAAAGGTATCGAGGAACGAAATACGAGAAAGTAGAAAAGAAGGGGTAATCGAATACCTGCGTTCGTCGATCATCTTCTTGCCATAGTCGCCCTCGTAGAGAGCGAGAGGAGATGCCCCGAGGGTGAGGAGCATCCTCGCCTCTCCAATGGTCGAATGGGGATTCACCCACGTATCAGCGAGTCGAGATGCCAACTGAGATGACGTCATCCGAAGTCCACTCTCACCTGACTGTCCGTGGCGGTTTTTGTGAAGGCGACAAGGTTGTCGATCCTCTCCATCCTCTTGTTCGAACTCAGCTGGTGACCACATCTCGCAGGCATATTACCTCCAAAAGGGCGTCTATGGTTCACCATTGGCTACAGTATGCAAAGGCCTCGATAAACCTCGCCAGCAAAGGATTCATAGGAGTAAAAAGATGATTCACACGCAAATATGTGAACCGAATGTGCGTTCCGCGTGAAACACGAAACGAGTAGGTCGGCAATTGATCAAAACAGCACAAAACTGATAAGGCCATCGAGGCGGCGAGAAGAGAAACATGAAGAAACAACATGTGGAAGAAGAGAAGAGCACGAAAAGAAAAGTGCAGCCAGGAGAGAGACTCCAATGGCAGACGAATCGATACGGGTTGAAGCTCAAGAAAACATTGCCAGAGGCAAAGAACAAATCGGGTGACACTATTCCTCTCAACTTCGCGCCGATTTGTGTGCAGCTGGTGCCCCAGCTGGCACCCGTTCCACTGCCACCTGCGACATTCCCTCATAGTTCTTCCTGCCACCCGCACCAATATGTCCTCCTCTTCCGACTTCACGAGCTCCCTCATGAGCTTCCATTCACCCTCTCTCCAGTCTACCTCCATGCCTTCTCTCCTCTCTTATCCCCTTCCTCCTGATATTCCATTCCTCGCCTTCCTTCCTCCGTTCTGTTTTTCCCTTCATTCACTTTTCCCTCTTCTCACTAAGGAAACAACGACAACGAAGAGGAAGGAAGGGAATGCACACGAAGGAAAAAGGTAAGAAATGGAATGCCACCAAATATGGAATGTGTGGGAGATAGCCAAGTATAGAATGGGAGATAGCCATGAGTAAGCAGAACACATACGGGCGACGAGTTGAAAACGGAGAGTAAATGTGCAATGCAATGGAAAAAAGGGAACGCAAAAGCTTTTCTCCCGGCCATCCGCAAGAACTGCATGAGGGGGGGGGGAGGGGGGCTGTTGTATCTCATCGGCATCACTTCCCCTTCAACATCAAACAACATCACAGGAACAGCAGATAGATTTAAAAGCAATATTATCCTAACAACGCTACTCAACAATACACGTTTTCTGTAAACAATAAGGATCCAATTTCTTAGTGTCAAAGTACTCGAATCCATTACAGTATAAGAGATACTGACTGTCGTAATTTAGCACAAAACCCAGACAATCGCATCGGCAATCATTGTGTTTCATTTTATGATAACATGATTATTGTTTGGATCAATAAGTACAGTCGGTTTCTTCTCTATCAATAAGGAGCCAGGTATTGTATAATAATAACAAAGATAATCTGGTGTATTTAATTACAATGTTAGACCCAGAATAAAAGGAAAGGATGAACCTTCCAGATCGGAGGCGAATGCGCGAGAACGTCATCGAGTACAGACGATGTCGTTGATGTTCTCCCACCTCCGCTCCCTTCTTCCCTTCCCGATCCCCCCGCGGGCATCCAAGGCCGCCATACTCCGACTGGCCACTGCTTACATTCATTTCCTTGCTATGATATGCAATAATGATGATCAAGAAGCACAAAAAGCTTGGAACAGCATGGAGAAGATAATTCAAGACGTGAGCAGACGATGATCGTTAACATACGTGTCGGACAACTTCTGGACCGGCCGACCTCGCTGCCATTACGGGTCCTGTCATATCAGCATTCCTTCCTGATAAAGTACTTCTTCCTACAAAGGACATTCTCTGACGGTCAAGTGTGTGTTTGGGGATGCCGACAATAAATGCCAATGAATGTCTTCTGTGCATAGCGACAGCCGTTCGCCACACACAACTATGTGTGTTTGTGTGTTTGTGTTTGCATGTGCAAGGTACAAGTACGGAATGCCTTGCTAATGGAATATGTCTGTTTGCATGATCTGTGTATATCTGAGGATTGTCGAATCGACTACCCCCCCCTCATTCCATGCTCTGCGTCTTCCTCGATCAATGCTTATCACTGTATTCCGTCGTATGCACAACTACTTGTTGTTCTCTGCACCTCTGTGCCTCCTGTGTTCACACGCTCTCTCAACTGAAGACAGAAGTCGGAATTCCGGGATGGTCAATGATAATCGAGCCATAATGTGTCAACACAGGGATGTGCCACCCGTGTCGTGTTTGTTTTGCTTTCTGTACAATATGTGTCTTCTGTTCTCAGATGGAAGGTGCAGTTGGTGGGCAAATACGTCGATTGCTTTAGCGTGCACGGTCATACCCTTTGATGGTCCATGGCCATTGTTCCTGTATCGAATCCCGGATCGCTCACCTTTATCCCTTAATTCACTCCATTGATCGCAGATGGAGGGAATTGTTGTGTTTTGTGTACTTTTACTCACCTCCTTCCTTCCCTCACAGTCTCCTTCCTGCCACAGGAGAAATACACTGTGACAAGCACAAAAGTGCCTCGTTCACCGTAACTGATAGTCTCGTTTGGCTAACAACAATCATTGTACCCAAGTTGTGCCACTCCGTCTTTATCAGGGATGCCTGATACTATTGCAAGGAAGAGATGGTTCAATACGACACGGACCACCATGAACATGATTCTGGGAAACGTGTACTGCCCACTCATGGCTGACTCATAGCTGACTCACTTCTCTTCCCTCCCCTTCTTCGGAATATATACACTAGCCGTTATTCCTGACTCGAGATGCGTGTTTGTTCACTGATAATTGATAACTGACTATCTGCCGGCACTCACTTTCTCTCCTATCCACGGTCTTCCATATCAGAAGGGTGGGAATACAATGTAGGAGTAAACGACTTTAGTCATGTCTGCCATGCTATTTCTAGGTCAGAGAATTCTCTTTGGCTAGAAACAGTAGGTGCCCGATATGAGCCGAGAGTCGAATAGCCTCCCACCCTGTTATATCTCGTCTGCTCACCAATTGGACTATTCTTATCCCTTTGTGAGTCGACTCTCACCTCTTAATCCGCATCATTCAGATGATCTTGTTACTGTTTGCTTGCTTGGTGCCTGTTTCTTGTCGGCAAAGAGGACAATTCGATGGTCCATTCAACCCGACCACTATCAACTTCAATTCGAGGGTAAATCTCACATCTGTTATGTTGCGGTTAACCCGGATATCCTTCTAGTGTTTCTAACAGTAAATGGAAAAGCAAACGGTTAGCCTCCACCCTTCTCCTCATGTTATCTTCGGTTGTTGGCGAATGTATTCCACAGTTGGAGAAGGGCGTTTTGGTCACTGCCAAAGGCTTTTGTTCGCATTTTGACAAATTCTATATGTAATTGTTATTTATTTAGACAGGAGAGCAAGTTCAATCACAAATTTTCAGTCCTTACAACGTGAGTTTTCCATTTCATTAAAGAATAAGTTCTAGTAAAAACTTTTATATTGTCTTTGTAGGCATCGATCCAACAAAAAAACCAGCTGCTTAATTAATCTTAGTTTCTGAGCACAGAGTCACAGTGGTGTAGTGGTATTTATGATGCGCTACTCTCCATACGACCGCGTCCCGCTAACTCGGGTTCAACCCCCCCCCCTCCCGCCTCACCGCCATCCTTCCGGGGTAGGTTTATATGGTAATGACCTAACCACGGAGGTATCGGGCCGGGTTCGGGTGGGATCCACCGGCCTTCGATTCCCCAAAGTGTTTCTGGTACATCAGTAACCCTCGTTGAGGAACCCCTCTACTACGGGAGAAGCTTTACCTATCCGAGCATAGGCCTCATTGACAAACTAATGACTGCCTTGTGTATAAAATACACTGTGGAGATGAGCTTGATCTGATGTTCTTTTCAACTCTTTTATGAACGACATCAAGTTCTTCCTTCATGTAAGTTAGAGAAGGATGTGATATGTGTAAAATGAGAGACGCTTATAGCTAAAGCCCCTCAGTAGGCGTTATTTAGCTAGATCATGATAGTCGGAGCATTCTCTTGCGCTTACAACTAGATACTATTTAACTGATCTGCATGCGACAGAGCGAGCAACTCATTGTCAGCTACTTCTAACAATAAGATCACGTTTTAAAAGCGTCTTAAGTCTAGCATCGCTATCAAAAGTTGCGATTTCCGCTTTTTTATCTGTTTAAAAAAAGAAATTAGTAAAGGAAAAGCCAAAAAGCTGAAGCGCACCTCATATTATTTTGATCTTTAGACCTCATTGGCAGTTACAGCTCAAGTAAACCTGATCTGCTGAGTGTTTCGAAGGAAGATCATTTAGCCGTCATGGCCAATACCATAGTTTCCGATTTGAATTAGTCGTTACGGTTTCAGCGTTCTTCGCCGGTGATCGCCCAAGGGGGCGTCTCTCTTCAGTTCAGTTTCCGCAGTTATTCGAATCCCGGTGGACGCCTTCCAGGTCTCTCTTCTATGTACAATAAATCACCATAATATTAATGTACTAATTATTGCCTTCCAAGATGATATTAATGACACGGGGTATGTTATTGGCATATCTAACTCCGTTCTGTACAAATATCCGACTAGTGCTATATATTCAATTTTACAAGCATATTCAAAGTGTTTACAGTTCAAGGGAGGCTCACAAGCTTGTAAAATGGTACAGGTTTGCTAAGAATTTAAATACATTGGGAATATGGTGTAATTGGAAAGAAACCTAACAATAAGGTTTGTACATACAGTGAAACTGGGATATTTGTACAGAACGGAGTTGAGGATGCGAATATTATTATACATGATCTCTCTAAAAAGAAGAAAGTGTGAGTTTGTGTTCAGGAGATCGTTTTTGTGTGTGTCCACCGGGTCAACTCTGTTCGTATGCGCCGTCGCCCCCTCTCTGTCGCCTCTCCTTCATTTTCTTCGTTTCGTCTCCGGATGAATCCGTTCGTTATTTCTCCACGAACTTCTACACCTTGGATGGGAACAGCGAGTTGAGTGGATCGGGGATGATGGATCAAGTCATCCAACTCCCATATAAACCGGTCAGTTACGGTGATCAGTCACGATCATGTTCGACACTTCGTTTAACTCCGTGGAAGAGTCTTTGTAGACCAGAAGCCACCCCAGGAGGGTATTGTTGTGCTAGTTGTGATGGTTGAAATGAGGAAGGAGTGTTTCCCTCTCCGTATGGTGTGAGTGCAGGCGGCCATCGACGTGTTCGTCTTGCACAAGGGAATGACAATCAGTGCGAACGGCCAATTGTTTTCCATGGACGACGTCGCCCATGTGGACACATTCGTGGTCCCCCTCAAAGGGGAAATCCCCGCCGTCGGAGGAGTTCAGGACATGCAGAGAACACATCAATTCGTCGGACAACTACTCAATACACGGTATCAGCTGATCCTCTTTCAATACGATTCATTGTGTACAGTTATTATTGTCAGGGAGCAGACTGTTCCCACAGTTGCCATTCCCCGAATTGTATTGTCATGCACGATTCAGACTATCGCTGTCGTTGTCGATCTCATGTTCGGGATCCTTGATTGGTCCGGATTGTGACCTCGCGTGCAATATGTCATCAATTAACGCGCGCGTTGCCGCGTGCAAAAGCGAGCAGACAGGATTCTTCTACATCTGCAACTATGCGGTAGATCGACAAGTCGACAACTGCAATGGTTGTCCCTGGGGCATTAAGGAAAACACGTTCTGCCAAGACAGATTCGGAGAAGTTCTCGATCCCGCCACTGCGGTAGGTCAAAGGCCATCCTTACTATCAGCATACTTCCTGAATAAGACACACTCTCTGTAATTCGCGAACAGCAGATGCAAACAAAATATCATTTGTTCAAAATATTTACAAATGGTACAATTTATTGTTATCCATGCTCTGAGTATGAAACAGAAAATCTTGCATGTTTAGATATTGCGTTCGCTGTTACAATTTGTTGTTAGTGCTGCTAGGCGTCAGTTGACACCTTCTTTCAGGGAGTCGTGGGAGACGGTTTCCGTACAGCGACGATCGTCCTCTCAGTGTTGTGCCTCCTCCTCCTCCTCCTCTTGTCTCTTCTCATCCTACCTTGGCTCTTGTCTCGCAATCGCAAGCCCCGAGGGGATTCCACCCTCCCCGGCCACAATTATCACTCGTCCCTCGCGAGGGATGATTCCCAACAGGATCGACCACTCGTCGTCCCGACACCCGCCCCACGCAGTTTGCCTTCGCTTGACGCCACCCCACAAAGTAAGCTCAATGTAGAGACATTTCCCGATGAGATCAATGTTCTGTACCTGACTGTTTTCCTCGATCATTTAACAAAACAGTCTAACAATGTTCTACATAAACAAGAGGAGTGTGCATAAAAAGATTCAAAAGGGATAATTTTAAAAAGTAATTTGTCTAACCATGAGAGAGTGTGGAGCAAAGTAAAATATAATATAGAAAAAAAACCGATAATCGCAGAGTTTGCAGAGCCTTACCAGACTTGTATGTATATTAAATGACGGTTAACACGTGTTTAAACAACTTTTGCTTTACTGACAAGAATAAAATAAGCGTCAAGCAAAACCTACATTCTTTCTTTATACTCAATTTTTGAAATGAACGTACATATATTGCTTACTTTGAGAGGGGGATCAAGAAGGTAATGAAGCACATACGTATTAAATGATTGTTTAGAGTCATCTCTTCGCAAGCCGTTGGTTCCCCCTCCGGCCCACCTGGGAGGATCGAATTCCATCAACGACACTTTGAACAGCTCCTTCGCATCGGATGTTCCAATGAGACCGTCCCGATCCGAAGTCGTATGATCCATTCCCCCCCCTCCTTGTACCTCAACTAAACTGAGGAGATGATCTTTGATCTTCTAATTAATTATGAAGTTCATGTCATTCTTGCTTAGCAATGTCGGGTTGAAATAGTGGCATCCTTTGCTCGGCGGATAGTCATAGATAGATTCATTATTTCTTTGCTCATCCCATGTCTTCTTTTTTTGTCAATTCTGATTTGTGCAATATTATCATCCGTGTGAGTTTCGCTCGCTGTTTTGTCTCTCAAGTGCCTTTGTTGATGCCAAAGGATTTTTAAAAACCTCAGCAGGATCTTACCGTTTTCCTTACTGGCAGGAGCAATCGAATTTCGCCTTTGATTGCAAGCTCAGGACAACGTCATCCCATTGTGCATCAACACACGTTCAAGAAACTAAAACGGTCAAATGCTCGAGATGCCCTTTGACGCCATCGAGCACAATATGAAGTCAAAGGTGTCCCTGTCCCGTTCCACAGTCTGCCAATCATCTTGACACCTCCGCCACCAGAGACTGTTGTTCACCGATTCCGGCAATCTGTGTAAGAGGATGTTGATATTTGCTCGCCAGAAATTGGCACCCTCGCTCAATTCGTATTCTGTCACATTCGCAGATAATTGAACAGTAAAATAGCAACTAGGAAGGGAATAATAGGAAGACGGGATCGGGTTCTTGTCAAGAACTTGGATCTCCATTCTTCCAGGACGAACGAGCGATTTGCGCAGAACCCATTAGACTCATAGAGGGGGGGGGGCTCCCCTTTCCTTATCCTCACCAATGTCTTATACAACTTATCGAGTATCGTCTTGTTGATTGCTCTATTCTCAAGACCTTCTCATTTGATGCCGAGTGATCTCTGATCTCTTTCAAGTCCTCTTACCCTACAAGGAGTGCCTTATACTGTGATAACAGAAGTAAATGATGTTCACTTATAATATGTCCATCGTGTGTTGTTTATTCGTGTTGATTTTTTCGTTAAATGGCTTCGATCGTAATAGTAATTACGATGACGAGAGTTGCGTTGGAAAGCATTCACATGTCTCATATACACAATCATTGAAGCTAACAATCAACTGCAATCGCATGCCTTTTGCAACGAAGGGATACAACAATACTTATTTATCTGGTGTTTCTTGTTTCCAATGAGTTTTAATGAGTATACTATTGCTGCAGAACAAATACCATGTAAAAGCTGAAAAGGAACTTTTGTATATGATGGATAACGTATGTGATGTGTACAAGCATGCCGGATGTAAACGGTTTGCGTGTTGGCGCACTCGGGTGTCCGCCGCAGCAATCAACGCACCTCAGCGAGTCGCCAATTTGTAGTTCATTCGTCTCTTCACTCGCCTCGCGTACTTCCCTCGTTCCTATCCGTTCTTCATCTTCTATCATTTCATATACAATGTACCCAATTGTGTTCTCTTGTCTCATATAATCAACGTACTATTGGAATATCTGACTCCGTTCTGTATAAATATCCGACTGTTGCAATATACTCCATTTTTTAAGCTTATTGAATTTTTCCACAATTCAGTACAGGTTCAAAAGCTTGTGAAATGACACAGGCTTGCTAAGAATTTAAATACATTGGGAAAATGGTGTAATTGGAAAGAAACCTAACAATAAGATACCATTATAAATGGACAGTCGGATATTTGTACAGAAGGGAGTCAGGTAAGGAAGGTACTGTATGTGGAATGTTTCCCTTCTCTCCCACCATTTATCATCAAATGTCTCAAATTCCCCAAAGAATTCAGATTTCTCCCAATATGACACCGAATAGTTCTTTTGTCTCCAATTTGGCAGTCTCCGTAGACACGCCCCTTACTGAGTATCCTTTATCTCTTCTAATCGTCCCCTTTCTTCTTATGTTCCATTTGTTTCAGTTCTTTAGTTCTGCAAAATAATGCGTTCTCTTTAGGATGGGAAGTGGTTGTTGTAAGACCAAGCCTATAATGGTGAAACCGGAGTTGTCACCGGGTGGAGGTGGCGAGACGCAGTCTGTGCCATCCCTCACGATCGCACGAGGACTGGCCAGAGTTCCCTTTGCTTCCGAGCAGATGCTGGTGAACGCATCGGTGCTGAGTCAGTCAGCGCCAACACGCGACGCGCCCGCGTATGCGGCGGCGGATGGACGTCTGGTGCTACTGTATCCACGACCGGAGACGGCGGACTGTCCGCCTCCGTTGTATTCTGCACGGGCAAGTGTGCATCCCCAGCCGGAGGGATACTCTCCTGCCCAACAAATGTATCTGCCGGGTGAGCTGCCACCCCCACTACTGCCACCTTTCCCCCTTCCGCCACCTGATTATCATGACGCTCCTGCATATCAATCAGCCCGATCCAATATGTTTGCATATCTGAAAAGACCCGCCCCTTTCCTCTGATTCTCTTTCATACCTTCCCATGGTTACGGTAACAGATCTTAATTTCCATTGTCACTTGCAGGAAATTGTAGCCGGGCTTGCCTAACCGGCTTACCTCGTGCATATACACGTGTATGTCCTCCACGTTCATTTCATATTGTGTTATTATTTTGCCAGTTGTATAATAGTTGTATCTGTGAAATAAGTGTTAAATGTGTGTTGCACAACGTCACAGACGGCGTCTTCCCATCCCCTTCTCTCTATAAGTGATAGTGACGTGTTGCCAGGGATGCTGCATAGATACGGTCTCTATGTTGACAACAATATGCGATGCCTTTCCCCAGGAGTAATAGGCGAGTTCCTCCCAGACACCGTCATGTTATGTCTCCGTGTGTTTCTTATTGTTGTTTTCACTCACATGTCTATGATAAAACTATTGAGACAATGTTCATCAAGTAGCGACATGGAATGTGAATGCTGGCCACCCGAATTCATCTTATTCCTTTCTCTCTAGAAAAGTAAACATTAAAAAAGTAGCTGTATACTACATACAAAAATGCATCCCGCAACCTTTCTTTTTGTGATTCTTGAGCACACGGCACTTTATCTGTGAAGGATGCACAAGTGAACTAGCATCATAATCCTCGAACTGTCATGGAATAACAGTCGGCTCAACTCAAAAGGAGGGCTTTCTTCTTTTCGGGAAGGGCCTCAGGGAGATTTCGTCCTTTTGTTTCGGGGAGGAAGACGAGGAATGAAAGGGCATCCACACAGCACATCACACACAGCATACCAAACGGAAGCCACGGCACAGGCAGCTGCAAGCAAATTGTGTATTATAGGGGATCGGAAACCGTGACTTCTTCGAGGCAAAAACAGTTATTTCCTTATATGCTAACAAAAGTTGCGGGTTTGTTATACACATATTTCTGACGCAACAAAACAATGGTTTCGTGGGACTTTTTATGTAGGCATATCAATTGATCTACCAAGCAACTTTCCGGGTAAAACATAATTAGGAAGAAGAGACATACCAGATACCATACGACGGGAGCAATGATGTTGCCAACTCGGGAGAACGTCGTCTTGAATGACATCGCCGTGTTTCGCACAACGGTGGGGAAGAGTTCGATGGCTGTTGTGCTCTTTGTGATGTACACCTAAGAGTGGGTATGCTCTTGAATAATGTAATATATATATGTACTTCCACATATTTTACCCATTAATTTATTATTTAACCATAAATACCGCATAGTGGCGAAATGTGCTTCTGTCTTCATGCACGGTGTCTCTCTAGGGGTCTCTCTCAGCAAGAATACCTTCCGCTTGGGCATCCGCCCACTCTTCTCTTTAAGTGGACATGCCTGTGAGCAACTGGCAGCTGCGAGAAGAGTACAGACGCGGATGAGGAGAGAACATTCGTCTTTCTTCCCGAGGAGGATGACCAATCCAATTATGAACAGGTTGGCAGAGATCATTCCCTGTGCTGCTGTATGGAACAACTTGCGATTCGCCCATGGATAGAAATAGTCGAGAGTTCCCGTGAACACGACTATCGACCATCGCAGGAAACCGAAGAAGATGATATTCAAATACAGAGAACCCGCCA
Source organism: Koerneria luziae (assembly GCA_014805365.1). Classification (NCBI taxonomy): domain Eukaryota; kingdom Metazoa; phylum Nematoda; class Chromadorea; order Rhabditida; family Neodiplogasteridae; genus Koerneria; species Koerneria luziae. The sequence continues at coordinate 15,890 of JACMIJ010000021.1, read as the reverse complement.
ATTTCTCGAAGTTGAACATGAGACCATAGCTGACCAGAGATGTCGTGAACCTGAAGAGGACAATGGCAATCGAAGAAGGACACTCGGGACCCCTTCGTCGGTTCTTCCCTTACTCACACTCCCAAACTCAAGACAGTTGTGTAGATCGACAGTTCCTTCGTGTAGAACAAATGACGGACTGAGTACATCTTCGTTTTCTTTGCTTTTTCAAGAAGAAGCTGAAAGAGGAAATGGATACCAACATGTTGCAATTGTCAAACAAATTATTTGAAGATAACTTGCATTCGTCGGCAAAAAAGAAGAATTAAATGTCACAAAAGATTCGTTTGCTTGCCTTATGTTCATAATCGAGCATCCTGTGCATGCTATCCTTCTTCGCCTCCCCGACCCCATCGATCCTCTGTATGGCCTGCATCACTTTCCTCGCTTCTTCCAATCTTCCTTTCTGAATCAACCACCGAGGGGATTCGAAGGTGAATCTGATAATGAACGGAGAATACGAAGAGAGGAAATGAACATACGGGAAGATGGCGATGGCCGGAAGGGAAACGAGGAGAAGAACACGTTGGAGAACACGCCAATCGTGACAGAGATACGCTATGCCGTTCATCAGAATGAAGTTAGGCGACCAGGCTGAACTGTCTCAGAGGGAACAGGAGACAACCCACATATGAGAGATGTGATGATCAGTCTGTGTCTTCTGGGGATGTGCTCCGTTTTGTAGACCACGTACACCCTGTGGTGTATTCTCACAATGACATCGAACATACACAAGTTGTCCTCCTGAGAAGACTCCCAATACTGTTCGGAACAACGTGAAGACAATCAAGTTGTTGGCGAAGGACGAGACGAGGGCAGCCAGGGAGGTCCCCATGAACGTGATAATCAGGGTCTACAGCACTTTCACAATAGGTTACGGTACCTTCCTTCGTCCATAGGCATCACTGAGATGTCCGAAGAGCATGGCTCCCACCAACACCCCAGCCATTTGAACCGAAATCGAACTCTTCACCCATGTTGTATCCGAACAAAAATATTCCATCTAAAGCCAACATAACTTGATCCCCATGTTACTTCAAACTCTTCGATAAGCAATCGCGAACCATTCAAAGCCAGTGACCTTTCCATCAAAACCTTATCTTGTCAATAAACTTTAAGAAGGAAACATAAACATGTAACTATTATGACCACCCTCAATGTTTCATCCAAACACGAGTTATGAAATAAGAATGTTTTCGATGGAAATAAGTCATGGCAATAAGATGATGTATTACCTCGACATTGATAGAGTGGAATTCATAGTCGACAAGATAGGAGGAACAATTGAGAGAAGTTCTGTTCTCCTTCGAAACAGCACACAGATCCTCCACGACAATCTCACCCTCTGCTATGCACGAGACGTTGCGAGGAGCAGCACCTCAACCATTTGTGGTCACTTAGAAGACATCACCCTCAAGTCTACCAAGTAACACCAAACACACCTCCATAGATCATGAATGACATGTTCCCCGCTCCACTCAGCAGAAGAAATTCGGAGAGAACGAGGATCCTCGCCGCGTACCATCCCAAACGTGTAAACGAATCCACTGTCTTCCTCTCCTCTGCCACCTCATCTGGCACATCGCATGGCACTTCTGGTGGCACAGTTGTTGGCACCGGTTGGTACTCATCCAGAGAGGTCTTCTCTGGCAACGACATATGTACAACTGTGGAAAATAGTTTGCATTTGAAAGAGAAAAGAGGAGGGGAGGCGACCGACTTGGATGATGTGGAAGAGGTAATCTGGATTAGTGCTGAACTATCATAAACGGCAACTGGCAACACTCTGATCATCGAGAGAACACACACTCTACAGAGGCCGATACTGTGCTGGAGGCGCTTCTTACAATTAGCAATCAGATTCATCAATCTGTTGTCCACACTGCATTCATGTATTACGAGACTTTGCATGGAAAGGACCCGGAGAAGTATAATATTATAATATGTTGATGCATGTGAACTAATAGACTCGCCAAGATAAAGTCTCAAATGTTACCTATAAACAGATAGATCAAAAATTGGGCAGTCATTCGCCCATCCCGAGTTCTGATATTATATCATCATCTATCGATACCATTACAATACCAGACTCCTTATTGATAAAGAAGATGTTTATTGATCCAAACAGCAATCACGTTATCATAAAAGAAACAACAACTGTTGCCCGTTCAATGTGATCCTTATGGGTATTGTGCAGAACAATCGATCTCTTTTGTATTTAAAGGGACTCGGATATTCTAATAATAGATGAAAGAGAGAGAATACATGATGAGTTGAAGATAGGAGGAGGAGGTGAAACTTATCTCCTCATATGGACGGTGTGAGGGGGAGTGCCCGAAGAGCATTATTTGGATGGCATGGTGTTATCTTGGTACGCGTTGCTTCTTCTCCCCATAGTCTCGGCTGGTCTACTCGATGGAGTACAATCACTAGCATGGGACAGGTAAGTCTCCTTTCCAATCATTACATTCGTGGCAGGACCTCTCGATTGAGAGAATTGGAAGTTCTTCTTGGAGAAACAATCGAATTCCGATGTGAGAATGTGACCGTATATGAGGTATTTCCGATGTTTCTAGAGATGTTTGTTTGACTTGTCTCATTTGCATACGATAGAGAAACGAATATGTGAGAAGAGAAAAGAAGATTATGAATGGGAGAGGAAGCCTCCCCTTTTCGAATTGTGATCACATTCACAGTCAAAGCAAAAGAGACACAAGTCACAGTACCAATGACAGAGGCTGCAAATACTGCAAAAGACACACAGAGGTACAAATTCCACGCCAAGAACTAGTTAAGAGTTTTCAAGGCATGGGGTTTTGTGTTGTAATTTGGAGCAATTATGCACAAACTGTTTCCACTATGTCCTGACTGTTCTCTGCAGCTGAACTCTATTCAGGTACCCGCAGTGAATTTTTATTCGTGTACGCTTCCCCATCGAAGACACGCTTTCCGTTGTCTTCCATTCGAGGCCGAGACTGTGGGGACGAGGTACTTCGTGGGGATCCGAACAGGGAGAAGGAAAACAAAGAGCAACGAGGGATGCATCATGACAAGGGTGAAGGTCGTCGTCGGGATGACCGAAGAAGAAGACAGCGAAGCAGTCGAGGAACACGCCTGGAGGAGGAAAGAACTCACTGGTCCGCTGAAAGGTACGTCTTTCTAAACAAGTAGATGAGTGGATTTGCTGTATTCCATTATTCCCTATGATAGAAGACGAGTGTCTCACATGTGTCAATTGTTGTTGTGTGTAGTCTGCTCCCATTCAGCTTCTCCTCCATTGACGAGGATGAGTCCATTGGAGTTCCGTGTGGTGTTCGGTGGAATGCAATGGCTGCCAGCGGTATGCGGTCCCCGTCACAGACTTCCATTGCAGCACAACACTCCGCATCCTGACGTCCGCTTCCTCGATAAGCCGATTCATGGTGACGCACTCACTGCACCGACCAGTGACTCTCTCCCACCACACTTGTCACTCTCCATGCTTCTCATGGCTGTCCACTCACTCTTTTGATCTACTTTCTGGTCAACATCGATCTCCGCTCAACAATACACTGTCATATTCTTCACAAAAAATGAAATGTTCTGTGGAGATAAGGAACCTTTCCCTACGCTGATCTAAGCGGGGGCGTGGGATTTCGATGGAATTTGATGGAAAATTGTTAATTCCACGAAACATTTCATTGAGTGAATTGTTCATAAATAAAACGGCAACCGCAGCAAAATTAAAGTCCGCATATGTGAACTGACACGAAATGTCATAGTCAACGATTAAATTATATGTGAACTGGTATGAGATATGTGAATTGTTCGTCCATCAAAATGTCTGGCATACAAGAAAGAAGAAGAACCCAGACGAAAGACAAATGAAGCATGCCAGTGGACGAGGGTTTGCACATTCATTAAGCGGTGCATATAATTATCATCATTGACATGGAAGCCTCTACAAGATCTCATCTCACTCATTCACACTTCCTCAACAAATAACTAATTAATATAATGTCTTATTCTGGGTCTTTTTGCCACCTGAGTACTGTAGAGTAATGTCTAAATGTACGGGGGGGGGATGCGGCAACGCGACGCGAATGCATTGCGAGAGTTCGTTGGGTCACGTTGCTCTCCGTCGTGTTTATTTACAAATTCATATTTTCATTTCTCTTTTTGCTGTGGCTTTATTTGGATTGTTGAGTAGTTGTGAGTGGAAGTAATCTCGTGCTAATGAGTCCTTGCTCATTTCTGAATGCGCTGCAGGTGTGTGAATGGTGTGCATCTGGTGGGACTCCCCGTCGCTGAGGCAATAAAAGAAGGGGCTTCACCCGTGTCTTCCATCATCGATGAACCCGTACTCCTTATGATGTTGAATGCTAAACGTGCTACGCTTTATATTGTGAACAGCTGATTCGCATCGTGTCTCTTCTTTTCTTCTGCTGCACAACGTGTTCTCCGATGCGTGTTCGTGTTGTTTGACTGTCAATCAGGTCGAGAATGAGAATAGAGGACACGATGTGTATATCCCTTCAATACTATTTTTGTTCACGTGCACATGTTCTCCTTTTTTATTGTGATTTTTTAGGATGACCATGACTGGAGTCTATGTGTGAGTGCGAATCTCGCAGTGGTCTGCTAGTCATGCTGTTCGAGCTGTTGGTGGGATTCGTGGCCGGGGTCGTATTCATATTGTGTGTGCTGTACGTGATCTTCTTCGATCCATTCGGAGAAGTGACTCCTCCTCCCGGAATATCCGACCAATTCAAACCGATACAAGTTCCACCGGTATTTCTCATCATATGCTCTATACACTCTATAGTTCACGCCATATTGTTCCTGTTTTTTATCCTGCCCTTGCAGGAGCTCAAGAAGTTTTTGAAAACGGGAGAAGATGGCCAAGGAGCGTCGAAATGGGAGTCATGCTTCAGCATCAGTCTTTTCCTTCACATGTTCTACCAGGAACACAAGGACACGCGAGATCTTCGCAGGTATGTCAAATTTATAGAAAGAACAACACAAACTTAACACACACAAGTATGCGTTTTGCAGATACCTCCACAAGAGGATCCAAGTGGAATTGAATGACATAATCTGCCGATCAGCCGCTGGACGACTTGTACAGGTGCGTTGTCTTCTCTGAATGGACTTCTCCGTAGGACATCCGCATCCTCGATCTGTCACTTGGCACGAAGTTCCCCATCATCAACAACATTCGTGTCGAGAAAGTCGAAATGTCGGATGATAAAGAAACATTCCAAGTATGTTTCGGCATCCACGACTCTCTCTTTCATAGCAAATACAATTCTTGGTGGATGTGGACTACACTGGAGGATTCGAGACGACTATCGGTGTCTGGGCCGTATGGGGACGATACGCACATGTTGCCCTTAAGGTATGTTCACCTGGGGTGACGATTCTCCTCAGGTGACGAGACTTGCGGGGATGCTCCGGTTAACTTTATCACGGAAGCCATTCAATCACTGGACTTTCACCTTCATTGCTGATCCGATTTTCGAATTGGACGTGAGTCACACTTTTCTGCTTTTTTTCATTCCTGTTGTCTAGTTTCCTTTTGTTTCTCTGTTAGGTATAACTGTAAGAAGAATGGCATGTACATCTACATTACATTGCAGGTTCAATCGCAAATCCAGGGTCATCAATTAAAGAGATTGATCCCGATCATCACTCAGCAGATCAAGAACGGTGTTCGTCGGAAGCATGTCTATCCGAACTACAAGATCCGATATCGCCCCATTTTCCCCAATCCAATCCTCCAGCCAACACCACCACACAGTCTCTTCGCCCACGTGAAATGTGAAGGAGGACTCGAAGTGACTGTCCTCCAGTGCTCGCGACTCAATGTCAGCATGTTGAATACCGAGGCACACGAGGTGCATGCCACCGTCACTCTCGGTCAGTCATGGATATCACTGCTCTGCTGCAATAGTGAAGTATATGTAGAGGGCATGTTCACAATGCTGATAGATGAGATATTCCATGTGAGTATCCTTATTGTTAAGAGGAAGTGCTTTAGCCTCTCGTCCCTTCGTGCAAAGTGCGACCTCGGCTGTCTCCCACTCTCTATCGGTCCTCCTCCATTTCACCCGATTCAACTCGGAAGCTCCCATCGGACTCACTTTTGACAAGGTATAGGTTTTTTCCCTTTTTGATCAATATTCGATCATATTGTTCCGATCTCTCGTTAGTTTCTGCCATACAATTAAAGTCCCAAAACATCACTGAATATGTCAGCGACCATGTGAATTGAATCGGTCGGTGATTATTTCGTCGAACTTTCGTTGCACCACCGCGAGTTGATATCATTGGTGAACTCTTGAGTGATATTTTGCGAGTTTTGCATACATGTGTCTATGCAAATTGAGCATTTCTGACACGCTTATCCTCTGCCCAATTTAAATATATTTATGTATGCAATTTGCATGGAAGAACGAAAGAATGTTCGTTTTTCAAAAAAGGAGAAGAAGAAAGAATGCTCACTCAAGTACACACTCTCTCTAGATCGACGACAATGTCGATAACATCCCACCTCAAATATCGTCGACATTGTAATTGAATTTATGATCTTTTATTTCATTCTTTAGTGCATGAGCGTAGTATTGTCGTTGATCTCCTCACATGTGAGGAGAACTCATATTTTGGGACTTTGGTCGTGAGGCTGAGTTTCGCTTGTTTGTGGAAGTTCATAATTATTATAGCATATTGGATGAGGTCAATCTCGGGAATAATATCATTTGACAAGGCAATAGAGAAGAGATACAAGAACTGTCTATTGTAAAATGGAAAGCGGACTTCCACTTCGGGGCTAGCATGTAAGTGTAGGTTCTCGAGCTGCCCTTATTGTTAGGAGCAAGATTCGTTCAAAATTAGGTGCCCTTTTTAGGTTACATATCATGGAAGTGAAGTTGACCAGTTGTCTCTCTCCAGCTTTGAGTACCCAGTACCAGAGGATCTGCTATTAAAAAATAAGAATGTGTACGATAATTCAAAAAGAAAATATGTGCGGGAAAGTTATGCTTGGATTGTGAATATGAAACCTTTAGCCGGTCTTGCACATGAATTGGACATTCTGAAAGGTTCAATACCGCCATTGTATAGATATATACAACAGATATGAAACAGTCTTCGGCTGTTAAATAAACATATCGTGCGCACTATATTCAAAAAACTGCCTTTTTTGTGTCGGAATCATGTGTCAGATTGCAACGCCTCTGTTCAGAGTGAGTTCCTGCACGGAGTGCGAGTCGTCCGTGTGGGGACCGTCACCCCTGGTTCCCTGGCGGACAAAGCCGCTTTCCTGCCGGGAGACGTCTTCGTTGCCATCAACAATGTGCCCATCCGGACAGAGCGACAAGTCGTCCGTCTGCTGGGAGGAACTCTCGGGGATCTCGTTGTCCTCGTCGAGAGGAATCTCGACGAACCCGACATTGTCGTCGACGACAAGGAACACATTATCAAGTTGTCTTTTCTGCTTCTTTCTATTCATTCAGCGTTTTTGTTTGCTTACATTTAGCAACTGAAAGCAACGGTTGACTTACGAATTGGTGTTCAGAGGATGTGGAGTTGGGCCGGATTCGGAATTTGTGTGTATCGGAGATTCGAGGAAAGAGGTGGAGAGGAGCAGTTCGCCCACCACTGATTGTATGTTCTTTGTTTCCATCATATATTGCATGCTGCCTGCGTCTTCTCTTTTCTTCTTTTATCAGCTTCATTATGATGGTCGTGTCTCTTCAAGAATGTGAGTGATAATGGAATTAACACAGTTGAGAACATTCTTAGTGAGCTTTTTGGGAGTGGATTAACTGCTGTCATTGAATGTGGAGAGTGTCAGCGAGTGAGATGACAGCTAAATGACTATCAATTGTCGGCTCAATCAGCTCATAGTACAATTGAGGGCAATCGAAAGAGTGTTGAGAAAGTGTGGAGTGTACGCACTGCTGTCTGTTGAACATTACTATTGAAATATCTGATCTGTACAAATATTCGACTGTCACTATATATTCAAATTGAATTAATGTTTTCCGCAACTTACACAGAAGTTTCAGAAGCATGTGGAACGGCATAGTGTTGCGAAAAATTTGGATACGGGAGAAAAGTATTGTATGTAATGGAAAGAACGATAACAATGAGATATGAATATATAGAGACATTTGTACAGAACGGAGTCAGATATTCCAATAGTACTAAATTTTTATTCATCTATTTGGTCGTTAATTCTGCATAACCTAAGTTGCCCATATGAAAGTGCGGAAATGGCAGTGTGCTGCCAAGATGCGGCATGTGAATGTTGAGTTGGGACGCCGCATGGCATCCAAGCAGCCAAGTACAAGAATTGCTTATTGATAAACGCTTGAAGAGGAGAAATTAATCACACAAACCTTCAAAAAGTAAGTTATTATGCGATGTTGTATCAAGCAACCGTTCATTTCCATAACTAGTAAGATATTGGTTGATCTGCTCGTTGATATGGTGGCGTTTTGCTCTCGTTCTGTGATGCACATACGCGCTGCCAATAAGTGCGTTCTTACGTTTCTTGCTTTTTGAAGGTTTTGTCGCGAAGATGACTCATCTTGCAGAGCCTACTTGTGCTTTCCTTGTATCTCTGGATGGTTGTTCCTTCCAGCAACGCGTCGTCACTCGTTGTCGCAGTTGCCTTCCTCGCTGACCGACTCCGTCTCGTCCTTTCCCCTTGCCGATTCCCACCCGCCGACCACCGTCCAACGGACGGAGAGTGATCGAGTCCCCCACGTACTTGTGTCGTCTTGCAGCTTCGAGATGAGGAGGACGCGGTCTGTTAACATTTCCTATTCACTGCAATTATTACCACTGCAAAGTATTGTGTATTCCTATCGTTGTTCTTTTTTTCTAGATTTCTACTTTTCAGCAAAGTTCACTTTTTAATAACCGTAACTTATAATTAGAGAAATATTTGGCAATAATCTGTCTTTCTCCCTCTCTCGTCTCTTTACTATTCTCATCTACATTTGTTATCCATATTGATGAATTGCAGATCTGAGAGTGAATTGAACACGACTCCACTAGAAGAAGTATCTGTTGAAATGGAGGAATTATTCGAAAAGAAGGAGGTTTAAAACTTTTTTTCGGCATTAGGGAAGGAATATTTCACACGCGTTACATGAGATGGAAAGTTGGCTTGATGAGGTCAGAAGAAGACATTTCTTATTGTTAGACAAGGAATGTCTTCAGATGGCAATGGCTGGCCTATGCAAGGACGATCTCTCTGTTGGTTCGACCCTCTCCGCCCCAATCTGCCCAGTGAGTTTCTTGTCTGGATGTAACCTTGTCCAGGCGTCGAGCTCGGTGTCGTTGTCGTCGTGTCCGAATGGAGAGGAGGAGGGGGAGGGAGGGCTGTCCCGGAGGGGGAGCACCCGCAAGAGACTCAGGGAGACCATCCAGGCCGGCAAGAGAAAGGCACGCCTTTCTATTATTCGGGAGCAAATTGACTCGTTTTTGGCTGTTTCTCGTTTTCAGAAAACAAGCATAATACGGGACAAAAATGCGAATATTCCTTTCTTAAGTTGTTTTTTTGCTCTTGACAAATGGTTCACATGTACAATTAGATGTTCGAATTGATTCCATCGAAGAAGAAAGGATCCGGGGAGGAGGTCGGGGTCGATTTGGCCGAACTCGCCGATCTCCTCAATCACGAGGTATTTCTTTCTCTTCTCTTTCCTTTGTCTTTTCCGCGGAATCATTTGATCATTTGCAGAATTCCTCGCCGGTTCCGCCGCCCGAGAAGGAAAAAGAGAAGGAGAAGGAGAAGGAGAAGGAGAAGGAGAAGGAGAAGGAGAAGTTGACACCGACTGACGAGAACGCGAAGAAGAAGTCGCGGTGCCGGAAGGGGTCAGTTCTCACGTTCATCGCTCTTTTATTTGCTGTTGAATGACGACGAACTCTCCACTGTTTTATTGAAGACATGTCGGAAAGACCAGACGTGGTCCAGTTCTAACAGTAAGATGATATTAAATAGTAAGAATTTTTCCAAGTTGTGCAAATTGTAAACATATTAAGCAAAATTGATTAGTATGTGGATCATAACTTGTGAATAACTGTATTAATGTTCCTTGTAACTGTATGCTTCAGTGGGTCGCACTCCCCTCGCCCGTCGTCGCCCTCCTCTCCCTCCTCTCCCTCCGATTCTCCCTCATCCCCTCGTGTCATCCCGAACTCCCTCTCGACCCGCCCCGTCTTCCTCTCCGAGGATCCCATCTGGGGACAATCTCTCCATTTCCAATTGACCAGTGGTGGGTATATGTTTGGTTCAGAATGATAACAACTCTTCACATTCATTCCTTTACTGTCATTGTTGAAAAGAATGTTCATCGATTTGATTGGTTGCAAGAACGGAAGAGCTGGAGGAGATGATCCCTCCCACTCGGACAAACAGTTTCATTATTGTGTGTTGATTGGTTGCTTTCGATTGGCTTCTGGAGTGTTCTTTGTATTCGGTGATCAGCTGCTGTGCTAACTGTCGATTCTGCTTTCTCTTTGTCCTTAATAGTGTGTTTCTTGCAGATGCGAACCCCCAGACATACAAATATTTAAATGTGACGATCCATGCGAAAGAAACGGCCAAACCAGAAGAACCATCCAAACCCATTCTACTCGGATATGTGAGTATCACACAACATTCTACTATAAAAGGTTCTTTCAAAACAGTTGGAAGTCGAAAAGAGCGATGCCCCTTTCTGATTTGTTGGTTTCAGACGAGTCTGTACATCCCGCAACTGATCGACGACTGTCAGTTGACACTGTCGAATTGTCACCGCGAGGTGTTCCACCTGAAGCCGCCGGATGATTCGCCCTGTGTCTCCTCCTCCGAACTCTCCCGTCATCCCGCATTCGATCCCCGTCTCTGCTATGGTGACGTCACTCTCCGATTCCGCTATTTCCCCGACGGTCTCCCCAAGAACTCCGGCATCAATCCGTCGTGTGAGGTGGAGGAAGAGGAGAAGGAAACCGAGAGGGAGGCCACGCCCCCTCCGTGTATCGGCCACAACTGGAAGGTGATCGTATGCAGACAGAGTACGTTCTTTTATCTTTATTTGTGGGCACAGGCAATATTAGCCACGTTTCATTATTGCTTCTTCTTTTCTGTTTCGAAGACATTGGGGTGTCCTATATTTTGCACCTTTTTATTTCTTGACTAGCTGATTGTGTACTATGCAATACAATATTCGTCTTTCTTGTAATTGACATAATACACTTACAATTAGTCCTCGTTGTCAGCTCTCTTTCTCCTGTATGGTCAAAAGTTGATTTTGTTTCTATTTCGAAGTTCTTCTTTGCGTTGCAGCATCTTTGTAGGCGTACTGAGCGCTTGTATTCTTACAATAAATTACGTTCTGAAGAAGGTGCCCACAGGCTTCATTAAGGGCCTTACTAACAATAAGGGAGAAGGACACAGTATTTGCATGGTGGTTGCAGGTGGTGCGGTGTGCGCGATGTGCCGGGGGAAGATTTGGTTGAAGTCGGCGTCCGGGTGCACGCGGTGTCTCATCCAAGTGCACAACAAATGCGTGGCGAAGGCGTCGACGGGACTCGCCTGTTGTCCGTCGAGGGAAGGCGACGAGTTCGAAGAGGCAGGCGACCTCTTCTCCACTCATAGTGGCATGTTCAGTTGAGACGGGAATTGTTCGGTGAGAAGCTGTCACCCGAATTGGAGGAATGTGCAACCAGTGTGATCCCTCCACCCAAAGATACGGCTCCTTACAAAGGTAACACTCCTCCACCTCGATCTTCTCGTGCTTGCAGACACAGAAGTCGTCAGTCGACGTGCTCGACTTAAGAGTAAATTCAGTGAGAAGTTCACCAGCTGGCGAAGCAAGAAAACTCAGAACACCAAAGACGACATTGAAGAAGCCGGTGAGAGTATCTCTTGCTATTTGTCGTATTCTCTGACTGATCCGAGATGTCTCTTCAGAGACAGCCGAGTCACTGCTCGGCCCGTCCTCGTCTGAGGTGGCGTCCATCGAGTCGTGTCTCTCTGATGTCCTTCCACTTCTCGACGGTTCTCCTCATCTCCGTAAGCTATGCTTTATCCCGCTAAGCACAACTCGTCCGTTCTTCATGTTAATTGATCGAGTGTTCTTCGTTCAGCCGAGGTGTTCTTCCAACCGCGGAATGCGTATTCCGAGGAAACGATAGTGAATGCGAAACGACTCGGGAGGGAGATCTTCCACGGACTCGACCCGATCCAGAGGAGGCATAAGATCAATGAACAGGTCACTTATATTACGTGTACTTTGTAGTTTGAATTGGTTGTGTATGCAATTACTCGATTCAGATCGACAAGATTCATGCGGCGATCGCAACAACGAAGGACAAGAGGCTGGCGACGATGCAGGAAGGGGGCGGGGCTTCCGAAACCTTTGAGGCTCTCGACGAGAGACTCCAAGCACTTGCCGTACTCATGCTACACTATTGTGCTGCACTTCAGGTACTGCAATGGAACATGCGGTCCGGACCTCAATACTGTAACATGCTGCAAATTAGTGTAATATTATACTACAATTTTCTCATTATTAGTGAGATTGTATTGCTCGCTTCAGGATTGCACCGAAGACAACGGAAGTGACGACGCGGTTTCGCTCTCCCCGGACAGCCCCGAGGCCACCATCCGAGCCCATACTCCGCCCACCGAGGAAGCTTCGCCCACAGAGGAAGCTCCACCCACCGAGGAAGCTCCTCTGGAAGCATCCTGACATTGTCCGAAATACTCTTCCTCCATATACAATTGAGCGTGTCCCGTCATACTGGTCTCTTTCCCCTTGTGATTCCCATCTACAATAAGTCGTGCCATTTCCATCTTCCAGTTATTGCCAAATTCTCCTCGAATACGTGTTCACAATGTACCATGTATACTTTGTGTTTGATATAAATACCGTATGAAATGTGTTACTGAGCAGAGTTATACTTGTTCGTGCAGTTGAATATCTTTTGTGTACGAATGAGTGAGTAGACCCTCCCTTGAGAGGAGGTCAGGATACAGGAGGAAGGGGGGTTCTGTTCAGGGATGGAGTGAGATGGAGAGCACGGCCATCGCATGCACCCTCACGGGGTGCGTTGGATGTGTGGCCGGGATGGAACTGATCCAGAGGTAGGGAGGGGAAGTGTCCACCATCACACACTTCTGTATACACATCTAGTAGGAACTGTCTTGTTCCCATCTACTTCTTATTGCTAGTCAATTGATTGTCCAGGCAAGTTCCGAATTCGGCTCACCTGCTCACATTGGTCGCATTTCTGTTCATCGTTATCGAAGGAGGTCTTTCGCGTTCCTTCACGTACGAGAAACGACACATTCCATTCCAGTCAGTTCTGCGCTCTTTTGCCAACTCTTACCGTAATCCGTTCACCTCAGGGCTTACATCAAAATCGTGTTGTTATTCTTCGCCGTGAATACGTGCTACAACTATGCTTACGACTTTGATGTATCGTTTCCAGTTGCGATCGTTTTCAAGTCTGTAAGTCCTGTTCATCAAAATCTCGATGTATATCACGCAGCCTAGTTGTGTTTTCTACTCGTCTAGGGGAACAATTCGTTATGTCTTATTCTTAGTAGAGACATTTTCCGTATAATATCTGTGTCGTAGAGTCAATCTAGACGTACTGCCTGTGTAGAGTGTTGGCACGACTCCTTGATTGAACCCAGCATACGTTACGTGTACAGAGTTCCCTGCTGGCGAACGTTCTGCTCGGCTTCTTCCTTCGCCGACACGTCTACTCGTTCCGCCAGTTGTTCTCGGCTACGGTTGTGTCGATGGGAGTAATTGTGTTCACCCTCGCCTCGTGGCAGCCATCCAGTGTCCCTCGTTCCCTGCCCCTCCTCGGTTCCTTCCCCATCCCTCCCTTCATCATCGGTGTCTCCCTCTTGTTCATGGCCGTCTTCATATCGGCCTATCTGGGCCTTCTCCAGGAGGACCTCTACCGAACCTATGGTCGTCATTCCCGTGAAGCGATGTTCTTCGTTCACTTCCTATCCCTGCCCTTCTTCTTCCTTGTCGCGGGTGACATCGTGGACGCGGCGGTTCGCGCGTCCGCGACGCGTCCAATTGTATGGCCGTGGCCCGTGGCGTGGTTATCGAGTGTGCCGTATATGCCAGATGTGCCAGAGGCATGGGGATACATAGCCGGGGTGACGGTTCTCCAGTGGATCTGCGTGTCGTACGTGTCCCGGTTGACCTCGGTGACATCTTCTTTCAATGTGACGATGGTGATCACAATCCGGAAGTATCTGTCACTGTTCCTGTCGGTGTATCTGTTCAGTAATCCCTTCAATGTGTTCCACGTGATCGGCTCTCTCTTCGTCCTGATTGGTTCTCTCATGTTCTCGGGTATAATTGGTTGAATCCTCTCTGACTTCCTCAGTGCGTTTCCTTGGTTTCATTCCGTCTCTCTCTCCTCTTTGAACCTCACCTGCATAATAACCGATTCATTGGCATATTGTTATTGTGTTTGATAATTATGTTTTTATGGTCTTTCTTATGCGATGGAAGGCAGTCTATTATCTAAGTTGCGTAGTAACCGATTTTATGTACCAATATTTACACTTTTGCATGTTGGGGTTACTGTAGTATCCATACACTAATTTTGGAATTTTGTAAAGTTGTGCTTATTTTATGGTTTTATCTCTATTTCGATTTAGATTTTGGACAAATTTATCTTTTGTGTTTTCTGGTCTAATCTTTGATATTTGTATAGTGTTTTGAGTTGCCAAGCAAGAAGTGTCTGACAATAAGTGCTTTATTTCTGTGTAGCACACATATGTTTATGACCATTTGTAAATGCATTCAGTTATCATTTTTCTCCTGATGTGCTAATTGTAAGACAAGCAGTGCGTGTGTGGCCTTTCTTGTTGTTAGCAAACCAAAGTCGTTAAAATATGCGCTTTATGCCTTAGCTATTTTCGGAATTATAATAAGTTGTGTACAGGATAAGTTGATATATGTGCTGCAAGAGCTGTGTCCTCGAGGTACACTTCCCCGTGGGCTCTTATTGTTAGTATTTTTGAGAATTGTGGCTGCAAATTATTTCTTGTGACGTGAAAAACAAATATTAACTGTTATTTACCGTGCAAGTCTGCAAGCGACCCGGCAAAGTCTGCTATCGTTTTTTGGGGGCTCATTTGCTAATTGTAAGACAATGTGCATCGGCGCTGTGTGTGGCCGATTTTAAGCAGTAAATAGAAATATTCATTTGAAAATGTGAAAAAAATTATTGAGAATATATTCTTAGGAACTTACATTCCCTCGAGAGGTACCCTCGCGGAAGAGAGGGTGTCCCTAAGGCTAGCACTTCCAAAGCGAGACAAATGCTTAAGACACCTTCCCTATAGAAAGTAAAATTTTAGGCTTCCATAGCCCACAACTAGTTTCATATATAGTGCTAATATAATATTTAGGCCTAGTTGAAAGTGAAATGCGAAATGTGAAAGTTGTGTCTACTGTTATCAGTATACTGTCGGCTCGTATCAATATGGCTGATACTGAATAGGCGATGTTGGTTTCAATTGCATTATGTATTTATGATTAATGTGATTTCGTGTTACGAGTGTTGTGTGATATAATGTGATATGGTGATAAATGAGGTTGATTGATTCTCAGTGTCCTCATCAGATGGTCTTTCCAATGTGTTATCGGCTGCGAGTGTTGTATGACGCGTGATTTGGGTGTGCATTGTGTTGCCACGTATGTCTCTCGTTGTCTCTTTTTCGTACTGGATCGACCATTGCTGGAGGGGTGGATCTGCCCTTTCCATTCATTCCCAACATGTCTGTCCGACCGTCCGGAGATGCTTCTGAGGTCTGTTCCCTTAGCTCCATCTCC
>JACMIJ010000020.1:38913-53148 GCA_014805365.1 Koerneria luziae | reverse complement strand
CCCCTTTCCACCCGCATCTGGCCTTCGTTCTCGGGCTCCTGTTCAAGTTGATTATGTGATCATTCTTATGGCCTTGGCTTTATGATGTTATTTGTCCAGTACAATAAGGAATATTGTGTATGGATGGTATTTGTCCCCCCACATTCCCTCGGGGATGCCCTCTTTTCTCCTTGGAGTGTCCTCACGCTTCTTGTGCCCGTCTTCTTGATCTGTATTGATTGATCAAATGATTGCTCTTACACCGAAACGAGTTGTTGCTTTGCGTGTACATGTTGTGTGCGTGACGTCTGTCGTGATTGCAGATTCGTATATGCTGCATGCGGGTCCTGCATGGGCGAGCATCGAAGAGGAAGCACAACCCGGATCCGCCAATAGCGGTGAGTCTTAGCCATGAATCAAACCGAATCCTGAATCACTTTCTTTGTGAGGGACGTTTCCTTCGAATCAGCTGTTTTCCATTGAAGCATTGTCAATTTATCCTCAGCTGTTGGTTGTGATGATAGAGTTTGCGAGAACCATAAACAGAATGAAGAGAGCGAAAGAAAATATCTGAGATCGGGGAGAAAATGAAATCATGTGACAGTCACACTCTTTTCATCACTCTTTGTCTTTTACTCTGTTTCTCTTCTGCTCTTTCCCTCCTGTTCAGTTCCCTTCCCTCCTCCCTTGTCCCTTCTCCCTTGTTCCCTCTCCTCTTCCGATCCCGTATTCGCCTCCCTTCTGGTTAGCCCATGTGTGACTTTCTGTTGAGTGTTCACCTGGGGGTATTGATTCTCACCTTTTGTTGGAGGGGGGGGGGTTGTCCTTGTGGTCACCTCGGAATGGATATCCTAGTATTCCGGGATGCTCCACCTGTTTTCTGTCTGATCCGCTGATCCTCGTTTATCTCTCCTTTGTCCGTCTCATTCATCTTCTGTTCACCACATGCGATCCCTCTTCGTCAGGGGAGGACAAGATCCGCTCAGACAAATCACAGAAACAACGACTGATTGCTGTCCAAATTCCAAGCATTCGAGGAATGATAATTGATAAAAAAAAATACACTGAACAGTGAACGAATGTGTACTTTGTCTTCTTAAACTACAATTGATACGTCAGTGTACATTCTTATTGTTAGTAGAATGCATTCTTATTGTTAGGCAACTCTAATAAGAGAGAATACTTGTGTGCATTCAGAGTGTGGATCATCGTGCGTTGGCTGCTCGGAGGAGGAGGACGAGGGTCCTCGTTCCCTCGATGCCCGCCACCTCAATCTCGTCCACGAAGAACTGGAGAAGCTGAACATCGCCACTGATGTCATCAACAAGTTGGAGGTGCAGCTGGATGGCGCCCGCGCACTTTTCCGGTTCGAACAATCCCCTTCCCCCCCCCCTTCCCCCTCCTTCTCACCATCTGGTTAACACGCGCATGGAGACGCCAAGTGCCAACGGTCACTGACTTCTAGAGTCTCTTCGACGAGTTGCACCCCCGTGTTTGTCCTTATCGGGTGGTTGATCTCTCTCACGAAACAACAATGGAACGCATATATGTACCAATTAGGGACTGCTGAGTCTAACCTCGGTGCAATTGTGAGTGCCGTAGGTCAAACAAAGATCAGCCGGTCATATCCAGAGAAGCAAAAGAGATGAGTCAGCATGAGGGGGGATTACCTCTTCTCCTCGCGTGTCTGTGTTTATGTACACAATTTGAAGGTGCGGAGATGGGAGAATAGAAATTGTACTACTACACTATACACTAGATATTGACCAGTTTTCTGCCTCAAAAGTCGATTGATTGAGATCATTCGGGAATACGATCTAGGCATGTTTTGTGTGCGATTCCTGGAGGGAACCTGTCTAGAAAGGCCCCGGCTGGTGAGCAGAATTGTGAGGGGGGAATGAACAGAGTGGTGGAAGCTGCCAAGCAGACCTGACTATATGACAAATACGGACAGTGCAGTGTACTCTTCAGGGATAGATTTCGAAGTGTTTAGACTTGATTGCTGCTCTCAACAATTCGCTCTTCTATTTTGATCTTTTCAGTGACATCCAAACCAATTGGTCGGAGAAGCTGAAAGAGTTACGGAAGAAATGGGGGACGGCGATTGAGAAGGCGCGACCATACTATGAAGCCAAGCTGCAGGTATGAACTGTCTATTCTCCTCCCGTTTCAATCTTTGTCCAATTCGTCCCTTCCGCCCTCCCTTTCCTCCAGTTCCCCCACATTCACTCTTCACTCGATGTCCTTCGAATATGGTTAATGCAAGAGATCACGAGATAGAAAACGTTCAAGGACATTCGACGAAGCAACATCAAGCTATCGTTGATGATGGTCTTTTTTCAGCATTTGTTTGTTATCCCTCCTTGATACTATTTCTATGGCCGCTTAGTCCTCCCTTTCAAGGGGTTTGCCTATTGTTTCAACCAAGGCGGTCCCCTAAGAGGGTGGGATGAGTGTTATCTTGATCTTCTTTTTCTGTTCCATCGATTGACTAATTCCATGTGTCCAGATGTGAGCACTCTCGACCATAGAATATAAAGCAAACTGCGCTAATTTCGTATTCTGATGTTCTCAAGAAAGTGAAGGAAGCCGTGCTCTGACGTCTTCGCTGCTTGTTAGGGATGCACGTAACTCGTTGTGTTTGCTTCACCTGGGGGCCAATTGTCGGGTCCTTGGACACTTGCGAAATGTTCACTCGCATTTGGTAGCCGACATTTGATACGGCGAGGTGTTCATACGCTGGGACCATATTTCTCTCGATTGCCATCCCAGCCGACCTCCTCCATTTCCTTCTCTGTCCATCCACCATCGAACACTTTTTTTATCCCTACAGACACTTCAATAATATCTATATTGTGGCGAGTGTTTGATAGAAACTTTTGCAGAGTGAAAGGGGATCCGGTGATGGGGCAGAGGGGAAAGGGAAGGATAGGAGGGTACAATGAAGAAAGTTTGAACAGAAAGAAAAGAAGGCGAATCAGGAAGGGCATGGAAACACTGACAAGATACACACGAAAGGGACATTCACCCACCCGAAATGGAAGTGAGGCGAATATGGGCCTCTTGAGTGTGCATATTCTATGTATACTTGACATTTCACCCTTCAATTGCCTAGGGCTGGTTTCCATGGGGAATTGTACAGAAAAAGGCATTAAGCCCAATTGTGTGTGTCTAACAATAAGGATCAGCTGGCAGCAATATGGAAGAATCTGTTGCAGGAGCGTCGTCTTCGTGAGGAATCCCAACGGGCCGCCATTCGCTTCGAGCGAGCCACTTCGATGCTTTCGGTGGCGAAGCAGCAGGTGGCACTCACCCAGGACAGCCTCACCCGACAGAACAACGTCCATCCAGAATGCCTCGAGGTATTGCTCTTCGCTATTCCATTCTAATGTCCTTATAATGGTCATGAGTCACAGTCGTTACAATTCCCTTCATTTTCCTCTTCACTCGCTGCTCTTTTCTTCCCGCAAACACGTATTTTTTATGTTCTTGGTGATTGCAATCTGATGGGAAGAGAAGCCATATTCGATGGCTAATTTACGAGTATTGAGAGGATTGGGAAATGTGGCGGAGACGAACCAAAAGGGGAAAGGGAGGAGACGGCTGATAACCCCCGGGGATGACCCCGTCATAACACACTAATCACTCGAGACGAATGAGGGACATCCTAGGCACTCATAAGAGACGCGAATCATCCACGCGTGGCTACTCCACATGATGGGCCAGGGGCTATTTTTGGCATATCAATCCATGTTGACGCCCTGTGATTGTAGTGAACCACCTCCTGCATCCCTTGTATTCAGGTGCTGAATCACCACATCCAACGGGTATCCGAAGCAGAATCGGAACGGGTGGCGGCCGAAGAGGAACACAAGGCATCCGCACACAAGATGCACGGACTCGCACAGAGAATCACACAGATGGAGAAGGAACATCGATCTGCCATCAAGAAGAGCCGCACCTACTTCGACCAACGATTGGAATTCTCACGTGTTCTGGAACAGCAAAAAGCACTCATCTTCCGATTGGAGGCCGAGGTTCGCAATATGTTTCCCCTTCATGATCAATACGTACAAATGATCATCTTTTGTGCGTGTCGTAGTTACTATTTGACCAACTGGAGATCACGAAACAGTAATGGCCAACATTTCACATATACTTGCCAACGTGTGCTTGAGTATCCATTCGAATGAACAATTATGCGGATTGCCAAGGATGCACATTGACTGCCATGACAACGAATGACCTATTCATCCAGGTTCGACAAAAGAAAGTCGACTACACGACTTCACTACGGAATTTGGAGCGAATCTCCGATTCCATTCATGAACAACGAAGTCTCGGGGGAGCATCCACGAGATCCACGAAGAGCGAATCTCTTGGTAAGATCATTCATTTTTTACCAACTGTTGATTCTAAAAGAATAACAGTAAACAAATGCATGTATAATATACGCATGCATAGTGTTCTCATTGTCAGGTGAATCCACCCCCGGAGGTCCTCCACCATATCGCCCAACCGCCCCTCCTCCATATGATGCCCACCTCTACCCGACTGACGATGGTAGATATCACATCGAAGCGGAAGAACAGGTACGCGGACACGCGGAAGACTCATTCTGTCAGGACGAGTCACTCGCTCCTGTGCTCTCCATGCTCTCCGAAGACGCGGAATGGGAGAAGCGGCGTGACGCGGATTGGGAAAAACGACGCGGGCTCGGATCCGGTGTTATCCTCAATCTATCACATCTTATTGGTGGCGATAAACCAGAAAAGAAAAACAATGATTTCCAGGACTTTCAGTAAGTTCGATTTGGCTTTTTGTCCAAATAGGCTAGTTCAATCTATCGCATGTCTTATTGTTAGTATGAGCTGGAGCAGGTTCAAGACCTCATATGAATACGAAGAAAAAAACTTATCTTGGAAAAAGTTTATCCAAGATTTGGTTTGACTTGCGTGGTCTAGAAGATTACATTCCATTTTCGGGGGACTTTTGTTGTGGATATGATGAGAAGAGCAGGATGCACATGCAAACAAATCATATTGTTGTGTTTCTTGGCCTCTACATTGTATGTCATGTGATCACTTGGGAACAACAATACGGCGCATTCGAAATGAATTTATTTGAGGGGGCAGAGTATTCGTGGTCACAGCTGTCATTCCAGCGTGGAAGATTCGCAGACGGACGTTCGATATCAAACACTGCCGGAAGGTCTCCCCTCTTCGGAGGAGGGAAGCGAGGTCTCCTCCCTCGCCTCCGCGAGGACCGATGTCGATGAGAAACTCATTGGGATGTTGAGAAGTCACTCGGCACTCATCAGCGAGATCGATGCTTCCGCGGACCGCGTCGCTGCGCTTCTGAAGCGGAGCGTCTCCGATGCGGATCCCGAATCTAGTGCCGAGTCCAGTTCGAGTCGGTGATTGAACATGGATAAAATGTGTGACGAGTCGAATACTCAGTAGCATGGATGTTGTTGTTTCTCATCTTCGTCACACATGAATCCATGCCGATCTGTCCACTCTCACGAGTTCACCTCCACAGTACAAATGCCCGTCGGTGCCCCATTAATTCTATTTGATTGCCCTCGGAACTCCGGTTATCTTGCCTGTTTGCATTTACTGACTTCCGTCTCATATCATTTGAATGGTGCGATAATTGATATTGGATCCTCATCGAATCTCTTGAGATTACACTATTATTGATCTATGTAGTTTTATATTGTACAAAAGCAGACCAATCCATCTACCTTGACAGTGTGAGTAGCGGGTACTCATTTATTATGCTGAATAGCCACGGTTCGCAGTTTGTTAGCCTTTTTTTATAATAATGGTTTGTTTTTACCAACTATTCTAAAGTGCTATCACTAAATGCTAACAAATTGTTGTAATACACCCATTGAGACCCTTTCCCTTCTCGTCCTTGCCTATACGAAGCTTCTTTCTTCCACACTGTGATGACATCATAATTGAATAGCTCAAACAACTAAGACATAAATCATATAAAGAAGAATGTGTACATGATGCGTATGTTGTTCTGCGTTGGAAAGGGATGGCGATGTCGTCAATGACTGTTTCGCAATACAAACGGATGGCATAGCAACTGTGAAAGCTGTGCAGCAGTTTCAACACAATAGGCTATACTGCTGAACAAAGCTAGCTTTCAATCCCTCACCTTTCCATGACCCACTGAAATGCTAGTGTCCACCGAGACAACTGCGCTGCGGTTGCGTCGCGTGCATCAGTGGCTGGTGTATTTCTCACGATTTTCGGCGTTTTGCATTCGGTGTGATGTTGTTAAAGAGGATTCCGTGTGCCATGCCATTCGTACCTTCGTTGATCGCCACGAGGAACATTGCAAATATTCCCGAACACGAGTATCACATTCGATTCTCGCAGAAAGAAGGACGGAAACGACCCGCCCAAGATGTTCTCGATAGGTACGTTCTCTACCCTTTTTGTTTACTACAATTTGCTGTTGACAAATTACTTTTTTCAATGTGGAATGTCTAATTGTCTGTGTCAGCGTCACTTGTTTTTGCTGTTTCCTATGTGAATCTTACGCCCGCGCGGCTACATCTGTCAGTTGGGCTCCGTTTTTGTTTTGAAGGAAATTGTGGGCAATTGATAGGCAAACAAATGTGAAATATGCAAGAACGACTATTAAGAAGCTTTTTTGGAAGTTTCGAGCGCAAGTCTAAAAATACCGTACTGCAAGCAGTGCCGTGCGGCAACTATCCGACGGTGTTTTACCGGAATCCAATAAAATGGCGCCGACCGATAGCAGTTGACTGTCGACTGACTCTTAATTTACATTTTTTGCCAAGTCTCCGCAGTACTGTAGTTGTGCTTGCCGACAGTTAGTGACTGCCAGATGACTTTCGCACATTTCATCCAAAAACGCGCTCAGACTTTGACTTCAGTTGAGCTTAAGTATTGTGATGAAAAGAAACGACCGACTGCAGTTGACTGACGGCCAACAGATTGTGACTGATTGCACTTGGCCAACCGGTTGATCACTTCATTAACATCTCATCCGACCGAATCATTTATTTACTCTTTGCCCTGCAGGTTTAAGCGGCTGAATAATGGAATGTGGATTCATGCTCATCCGGGCAGAAACAAGATGCGATACGCCAAGGACGACGCCTTCCAGGAGACCAGCATGTACTACGAGACATGCACCAAGGTACGCTCCTTTATCTCACTTTTTGTGTTTTGGTTCACATCGTCATTGTCAGCGATATTTGATGTTCTCTATTATTCGTTTCGCCAGTTCTTGTTCTAACTGTTCGATGTTCAGGAGCAATGCGAGATGCTGGACAAGATGATGACTCCGTTCTGGCTGAAACCGCGATACTACGAGAATGATCCGTACGCACCATATCATGTCCGACACGGCATCACATCTCCACGAGTGGATGATCGGGGACGACTGATCAGGGAGAGGAACAAGGTCCTCCTCGACGACACAACTGCCGATATGTACTTCCGTGATCGATAGTTTGTACTTTTCTGTTATTTGAAACAGCAGTAACATTGTTGTTTGTCGTAGTAAGACGAGCAAGTATTTGTAACGATGTTGCAACTGTGATAAGAGGCGATTCGTTAGTTGTTATATAGTAGCAGAAAGTAGTCTCCAGTTGTATTTAACCTTTTGCGTACGTCATTTATTGTGTCTCTGCCAACCTGAGAGTACTACCAGGTATAGTATAGTTGATGTACTCTGGGAAATGTAATGTAATATTGTTGACGTTGGTAGTGGATGGCAGTTGCGTTTGTTGTATCTCTAAGTGTATAGGGACCTCGATATTTGTCGGGAGATGCCCTTTTGGGGATATTCCTCCATCTGATCGGATGACATGTCCTTTGTTTCTGTTGTTAGGAATAACATGCTCTGATGTGCACACAGTGGTCGCATTGTTCATTGAGAATGGTTTTATGAATATACGGGCTACTGTACATTGTTATTCGACGCATATATACAACAGGGGTGGTTTCGATTAAGAATCAGAACATCGTACTAATAACAATTGTAAAACTCGTCTCCCGGTGGTGAACTTTTTGCACTGTTTTGGAACTACATTGAATTTATGCTAAGAAAAGTAATAAAGCGTTCTAACAATAAGATTAGTTCATTTCTTCCTGTCCACCCCTAATATTCTGATTGTAAGAAGGGGCGCAAAGTGTTTCCCGTTTAGAATCGTTGTTCCTCAGTGGTTGGTTTGGATGGATATTCCGATATGGAGAGGGTGTGCTGTTGGTGTTCCTTGTTCATCTCGGCCAGTCTCTTCTCCCGAGCTGATTTCGTCATGAACAACATCTCCACCTGAAGAGCATTCACTTCTTGATCTGCTCTCTCAATTGCCCACAGTAATTGCTAACCTGATAGATAGCATTTAAGAAACGTTTAACTTTTAAACTCTGATATTACCAAGTCAACCTTTTGAGATCCAACAAGATGAGATGGGATTCGGGGGATCAAATTAAGGTCGTACTATCGTACACAACATTATCAGTAAATCTTCATTAGGCGCTTGGAAAAGTGTGGTATTTGGGGTACTGATAGCGAGAAGTGACATACCTCTTCTATGCTCGATCCCTTGGTCTCAGGTACGAATATATAAACGAGGACGAGTGATACGCACGTGATGCCCATGTAGATGAAGAATGTTCCTGAATATCACAGGGTGTCTGTTTGTCACGTTTGTATATACAGTAAACATTTAAAGTTTATATTTAGTAGTGAGTGATTATGTGTAGAATATGTATATTTATTTGAGATGGGCAATGTGAGTGATATTCTGCTTACCGTATTTGGTGGCAGCCTGGCTGAGGGAGAGGAAGGTGAGGGACACGATCAGGTTGGCGATCCAATTGCATGCTGTGGACAGTGACACGCACGTGGAGCGCGCCCACAGCGGGTAGAACTCCGCATTCAGCACCCACGGCAGGGGGGCGAAACCTGCATCGGGTGCTCACTTTCTCACGGCTAATGGTTCAACTGATGTGCATCTAATGTCACATGCATTCCGGCATACACTTGCGGGTGCATACAACATTCGGAATAGCAGAAACTTTTAAGGAAAACGCTGTATGTGTGAAATAGTAATGTGTTTGTGTGCACTGTACCTGATGAGAAGCAGGAGAGATAGATGACCATGACGATGATTGGCATCACGGTGTACTTGGTGGTGCAGAACGTGTCCTCCCATTCATATTGATCGGTTACCGTAGCACATGGACCATTCTTGGATACAGTATCCTTATCAGCATCGGCGAAGGGAAGACAGTATCCACCACGTTCTGCAATACATATCGTATTGCTATGTGCACAACTCGTATATCTGATAAGCTGATAATATTATCTTACCTCCAGAAGTCGTGGCGCAGAATCCACAATTATCATCTGTAACGCATCCATCGCAGTTGCTAGAATTAGTCTGTTAGTTGGGGCTGGCAAGCCTTTCTAAAACAGCTTAGAAAAACATTCATTGTTAGTGTTTGCAACCTGCAAAGACCGAACAAATATGCTGCTCTCTCATTGTTAGGCACTATTACCGCACACAATAATAACTTGTTGGTAGTACTTGTAAGAAGACAAGTGGGTATAGCCATTTAGATTTGCAACTACAAAGGGATGGTATTCCGCCATGCTTATTGCCTTATGTTCTAACAAAAAGTTACATTTCAATGGAACATGAAGGTGGACTATGCATACCTGAAAGATGCACATTTTCCGACATCGGTGCCATTGAGAGGATTGGCGGGGGCAGAATCCTTGGAGATGAGGACGAAGGCCGTTCCCATGAGGATCAGGGCGATGATCACTCCGATCATGGAGCAGATCAGGAGGACTCGTCGACCGAGTCGCTCCACCAATGCCATCGGGATGAAGGTACAGAAGAAGTTCACCGCTGAAAGGGAGAATTTGCTCTTCGAGGATCTGCTCCCCTTGTGTCCATTCCGTGTTCGGACACAACACACAATGTGCTAACAAAAAGCTGTCTAGAGATACGGATGATATCAGAGACAGATTAACAATGAGTTCGATCGGTCGATCAGAGACCGTTAGCCATTATCAGTCTGCTCTTTGTCAGTTTGTCCTTCTTGTCTTTGGTATCGGCAGTATCTTAGACATCCGAGTTTGACAAATAACCATCTCCAAACAGGTCAAAAAACCAGTTATAGAGATAGTTACTTTTTTTACCGTTCTCTTTATATTTCTCGCGTAACTTGACACTTGGTAAGAAACAGTGGGGAGCTATTTTCCTGGCTGTGAAAGCAAAATGGTATTGGCTCCAGTGGAGTTGTAGATACGTCATGAGCCGATTGTAACTGCCGTTATACAAATACGAAGGGCAGGCGACTACTGGTAGATCAAAGAGCAATTGGTTCTTATGAGAATTCTGCTAATATCAACAATGATGCTGCTATCAGATTTGTTGTTTTTCAATGGACTAATGAGGACTTCACAAGAACACCCTTGGAATATGAACATGTTGGATGTCTTACCAGTGGTTCCGACAGATATCCAGATGGTTAGGTGGTTGTCCTTGATGCCAGCCGACCGGATGATCGTCCCCGTGTAGTACATCAAGGTGTTGACCCCCGACAACTGCTGTGCCGTCTGCAGGAAACAACCGATGATCAACGCCTTCCGGACGTGCGGAGTTGAGAGGACACGCAGGATCACCGGGCCAGAACCTGAATGGAAACACTCCATTGTACTCCTACATTTATTTGTGAAGATATTCATTGATCATTGTCTTTCACGTTTCTGAATCATCTTGGCCTGCTTGTTTATGACCACAACTCATAATTCTTGAGAAGAGGATTTGCCATGTGCTATATGGTTGCTTTCACTTTTTCAGTCACATAATGATCTCCACGGATCGTTTTTCTTCCTTATCAGTCGATTTCTGTTGTTCTGGTGATAAGCATCTAATAGCCGCATTGATGAGAATTAGAAAATGCAAGACTGGAGATAACACGAAGGTTTGTTGTTAACATGCTAATCATGTTAGCCTTGCTTACATTTGGTTCAATTCCTTATGGAAAATAAAAAGCTTGTTCTAAACAACAAAGTGAAAACACTATATGCTTTGTCAGTAGAGAGAGATACGAATAAAGTGTGTACCTGCTTCCTGAGATGCCTTGAGCTCTTGTTCGTGTGAGAAGGCGATTTCTTCCATTTCATAGTCGATCCATTCTTCATCTCCACTATAAATACGCGCCAGCACCTGCAACAATGCATCCAATTCCAGCTTCTGTATTATTATAATATGCGTAATCTCTATGGTATGTCAGTTCTAACTGCTCTTTCTTCACTTTATCAAAATGACTGCTTTGCATTCTACTTGATGTCACTAATCCCCTGTGTTTGCTGTCACCATGTCATTCCTCCACTGACATTCTTTGCCGCTTCTTCTTGTCCATGTTGGTACAACCAACGAGGGCTTTCGGGGAGGAAGAAGAAGAGGATGAACTGAATGGCAGCCGGTACGGCAGCGAAGCCGAACATCAACCTGCAACATTCGTGGTCATGAGACTATCTGCCAAAGATGGAAGTCATTGGATTCAGTTGCTTGAACTGCGCGATACCTCCATCCGACGTTGACTGGATCGATGTATGAGAATCCTCCTGCGATGATATTGGCACAGACGAGTCCGAAGGTGATCATCAACTGGAAACCAGTCAGGAGCTTCCCTCGGATATGGGCTGGAGAGGCTTCTCCCACGTACACGGGAACTATCATGGAAGCCAGGCCTGAAACGAATGCTCGTGTACTCGGAAACTAACTGAACTATTTCACTTTTAATATTTCTAAGCCTCAATAGCTCTTTGACAAGCTCATCGACCACTCTTAATGTGTTGTCTGCCAATGACGTTGCAATCTGTGATGGAATGACATCACATCACGTGAATGCTCTTCCTTGGACGTCTCGGACATGTTTTTGGAATGATTACTGATAGGAGAATGTTCCACGTGGAGGAATCGCCTTCCACGTGCCATCGACATGGGATGGATCATGCCACATAGAAAACCGATCAGAAGCATGCGAATTGCTTTTGTCCGTTCAAGTATTCGATTTTGCAAAAAATTAAAGTCTGAAATCGAGCAAATGCCCGAACAAATACTTGTCTTGTTCAAGTTACTTGACAATGCTCTCTGAGAGAGTCAAGTATTTGGGTGGAATTGGCCAAAAGAGTTCATCTAGTGTTGTATTGCATAACTGCTGATGAGGACAGTTCCATTGTTGCTGATATCAGGCTGAACTTGTTCAGATGAAATACTCAAAAACACAACAGTAGCCAGGTTGAGCATCAGAAGTAAAATGACATGGAATACGAACCGATGGCGATTCCGAGGAGGATCCTCCCCACGAGGAGGGTGTACCTCTCCGGAGCAGCCGCGCATATCAATGCTCCCACGACAAAGATCAAGGACGCGGCGATGATGGTCTTCTTCCTCCCGAATCGATCCGATGTCCCTCCTGACATCAACGAACCAACAGCAGCCAGACCTGATCAAGTACGGTACTTGTAATAATGCATCTTCATAATCATCTATATTACATGTTTTTTGTCCAAAATGAGGATATTCTTCGATATTTTCCACTTCGGTGATAGGTTGCATTCCAAATATAACCTTCTCGACCACTTGCCTCTTCCCCTTCCCTGGCAGATAATCCATGCGTCTTACCGGGTGTGATAGATACGATGAGTTCCTGCCAGACAGAGTTCATTCCTCCCATTCCACTGTTCTCCGGTACATACAACATCGCGGAGGAGACGATCCCCGTGTCATATCTGAAGACCCTCATTTACTGTTGTCAAGATGCAAAGATTGTATGGTCATAGGGAAGATGTGATTCTCACCCGAACAAGAAGCCTCCAATGACAGCAGAAAATGCGAGAATATAGACAAACCACGAGACATAGGGATCATTCTCCGGTCGAGGAACGCCACTTCCACCTCCACCAGAGGCCTGCAACCACACATTGTATCTTAACCAATAACGAGCAACTACAGTTCCGATCTACGCTCATTGTGCTTCCTTACAATTAGTTTGAATTTCCCGCGCTGAAGTTACATTCCTCCCACATTCTGCTCCTTGGCACACCACCTTAGTTGGGAGCAGCTTTATCAATGACCAGCATGTGATGCAACTGTCTTGAGGTGTTGAGATTGTCAAGCATCTTCATGGAATTAGTAAAAGAGACTTCATGTACGAATAAAGTGGTAAGTGAGGGAACCCCTCGCAGTTTTCTGCTGTTCAATTCAGATCCTCAATTGTTTGATGTTTGATGAGATTCCTCCTACATACTTGTTTTTCTCACATCGCATACAGATACTCAAAATACCGGGATTATGGTTAACGCTACTGGAATTAGGTTGAGCTTATGGTACCTCGGACAAACGGAACACGTGGGTTTCTAATGCCGTGATCTTTGTCTCGTTTTCTCGGAGGCAAGGAAGACACAATCTATTCTCTACATATCTTTAAACGTGGTCGAAGTGCGAAAAGCAATGGTCTTTTGGTGTGAATTGTAGATCTCATCATGATTATACATGCAAACACAACTATTGACTGTTAGTAATGATACTAGGCCAATGCAGTTGCAATTGTTTGATTAGAATTGCATGAGGTAGAATGATGAGGTTTACTATGTTGTACATGGGATAATAGCTAGCCGGGTCTCTGTAAAATATACTGAAATTACAATAAACAAATTGAATATTGACGAAAAAAACATCTTATAGAAGACTCGTACCTATTCCTAACAATAAGATGATGTTCTCTGTACTATCAACAAAGGCTTTTCAAAAAATATTAAGCAGGCATACAAAAGGCGGATGTCTACAGATTCACAGTGAAAGCAGCATCAGGAATCATGTGTGTAATGTGAATGCTTATTGTTAGGTAATACAAAAATAATAGTCCCTATGTAATACACTTGTGAATACGATCAGCAAATGTGTTCTTACACGGAAATTTTTAAAAAAAAACAAATGTGAACATGTATTGCAATGTTTTTTTCGGAGCTGTCCAGTGGGCATTGCTTACCAAAAAACTGAATACGCTAGCAACGAATACGCTTGTGAAGCGGGAGAGAACCATAACAAAAGTAAAATCTTTGTATACAACTTATTCTAGTGGTACAGTCCTAATCTCGGCAATTTTTGTTATTCTTGGAATTCAAGGATTAGATGTAATCTTCACTTATCAGTGACTAACGTCTCAAAAATATTTT
>JACMIJ010000020.1:7138-18412 GCA_014805365.1 Koerneria luziae | reverse complement strand
TCGAACACGCATCGTGCATATCAAACACTTGTAACATCTTTATCATAATAAAGAGTGATAATAGAAGTGATATAATGAGGTGTATGATGGGTGTCTATTGGTCATCGAAGGTGTCGAATGAGATGGGCATGGCACGGGCCAATCGGAGGAAGGCGGGTGAGTAGACCGGATCATCCTGCAAGGACCACATCAGCTGATCAGAACATCCATTCCCCCCACTACAGAACTGCCGGTTCCTTTTCTTCACCAAATACTAACAACTTACCCAACATTCCAAAGAACTTTCTTTCATGAAAAATTAAATAGCATAAGCCTCCCTTATTGTGAAGGTTGTGCATGTCACCTATGTTAGTTTACATAAGTCTAGCCAGGAGTATTTATCCCCGGTATCCAGTTTCGTCTGATTCTTATTGTTATTCTACACCGTTACTCGGAATAACTCTATTGTTCAGATTCCCTAAGTATTCTCTCAGAAACCGATTTGCCTGTCATTTCCCTTTTGTCCACCTTCTACCATTTCCTGTGTCTTACCTCAAAAACATAATTACCATTATAATAGGCGTCATTCCCACTATCCGTATTGTTACCTTTCCCGTTAGCTTTTAAAAAGCCCCGAAACAAAAGACTGAAACCATACACTCATGAAATCAATTTCTATATTTTCCTACCCTGACTCAGAATATAATGCAATAAACACGTCGAGGTAAAAAGAGTTGCTTTCATGACTAAATTTTCGCTTCTACCCCAATGGACATGAATGAGACGTGGAATGGAATGATGACACAGGAAACAGGGGGGGACTGACTGGACAAGGGTTCTTTCTTCTAACCAGTGCCTTTTCTAAGATATGTTTAATTAAAAATTAAGATTCTATTTTGGACAACTGTTTTATTTGTAACTCACTAAAGGCACTACAAGATTATACTACATATTGGACGTTTTAAAGACAATACACTAATTGTAAGATTTACATCTTCTACAATAAGACCACCCAGAACAACAAAATGACATACCGTATTGGAATTGGGATGATGATAGGGGCGAGGACGAAATGACCGTCCCGTGCGGAAAAGAGCTCCACGGAGGGCATCCGACTCAGAGAACAATAGGAAGGAGAGCAATACAACTGAAAACAACTTATTGCTATTTCATTCATAGACCTAAGCATAAGCTTGTTAGGAATCCTGATTTGTTGAACGTTTCTTAGCATAGCCTGTGGTCGAACAAGTATAGACACTCTAGAGGAAATTCTTTTGGACATGGAGTTCTAGACGTCATATCCTCTATGTCTGTTCTATATATAACCAGTATAGACCCACCTAACAAGGACAGAAGGCGCATCGTGCAGTGGAGGAAGGGCTCGCCCGCCGGAGGGGAGATCTCGGAGTGAAGGAAAAGCACGGGGAGGGATCGAGGGGAGGCGAATAAGAACCGCCCCCTTCAACACATCCCACACCATATATGCACTGTGAGAGCATTCCAATTCATGAAACACTCATCGACGGTTAGCACGAATACGACACAACAGTCACTGAGGTCACCGATCAATATCCTACAGTATCCAGACCGCACAGAAGGGTGCTGGGACACCGTCTGTCTAACGCGATCATGGCAAGATTGGAGTGTGAAGATGCCCTCGTGTGCACGTCAGCAGTAGGAAGCAAATTTGCGCATTAAGGGGATACGAAACAACCTCCTACACTTCCTCGAAACATGATACTGTAGATCGTTTCGTAAGACTGCAATGACATGTTTACAGTAAGATCAGACTTGAGTTGCTTGCTAAATCGAATGTTCGAGCCACGAACCTTTTGCAAACCAGTGCATTGCATATAAATGCATGAATGAAAACTGCGAAGTTCTTATTGATAATCTACTGTTAATACGCGGTCATGGACATCCTTTGAACGGAACAGCGAACATCATGAACATATGTTAACCGTGTGCTTATGTGTCATGTTGCTCTGAGCAATGCGATGTCTCCACGTGTTTGCTTGACAGGAATTGCATGGATGGACAGGTGATTTCCTGTGTTCTCTAATGGCTTTCGTGTGTCGAATGAAGTATCTCTCGATGTTCACAAATCGTTCCCTGCTCTCTCTTCACGGAAACTATTTATTTAGATCTGCTGATTCTAATTTGAGAGGCCCCCGGGGACACTGAATCATCCCCCAATTTCTTTGATATCGAACTGAATACTAATTGTAAGACTAAACAATTGACTGCCAGTCTTTGTTCATGTGATCAATATTCGTTTGTCTTCTTTGTCCGAGTTCTGGCAGGTAACCGACAGATTGGCAGTTTGCGTGTTGGCGAAAACATGTATGTGTTCAGGTACACTAACATACGTTTCAATGGCTATTCATAGCCCGAGATTTCTTCAATGAACTCACGGCTGTAACTTCAAACGTCATTCCGGCAGTGAAAGAGAGTTCCACGGTCTCCGCCATATACGCTTTCATTTGCTTACAACTATAACTTTGATTGACGTTTAGCACATTTTTCTCGAATACGACGAGGACTTGGGGGGGGGGGCTAATATGAAGGCAACACGAGCATCCGTGTTATACCACGCTCATCTACACTATACTACAAGTACGAAGCTCTACAAATTTGTTTTTCGAGGAACTTCAAGAAGTGGGATTTCGGGTGTTCCAGAGGTTATCAGAAATGTCCTTTTTCGGTTTGCACTGGAATATTCTATTAGTACGCAACCCATATCTCACTGCTCGTCCTTTGTGTCACTGTGGTATGGACATCAATTTGATCAACTTTGAGATCTAAATCTAAGCTATTTGCAATTACAATATTAAGAACAAGTTGTTATGCAAAAATGTCATTAACAATATTATGATGCTTTCTACATAACCTTACCTTCCTGGCTCCGCTTGATATCATTTGAAGATGATGAACTTATTTTAGCCAAAACTGAGAGTCAAAATTCATGTAACGCTTTACTTCTATTGTCCTCTGTATATAAATGCTGAAATATTATGCGATTCTAGCAATACAGGCAGAGTTATGCACAATTATTCCATTTTTGTTTGTTAGTACCAAATATATAGTAGATACTTAAGCCATAATTCGACACATCAAAAGCAAACCCCAATCTTATTGTTAACGTTGTTTTTTATCCACCGGACAATAGTAACGTCGTTTTTTTTTAAATAATACGTTTCTGCTCCAAAAAATGCGAGTTTTGGTTAAAGAATTAGTTTGTTTCTCTCTCAGGTGATGTCAAGGAGGGCCGGGATGGTTAGGAAACGTAATCTTATTGTTAGTCAATTTATTACTTATTACTTTCGGATTTGCTTTTCAAAGTTGCTTCAACAATATCAACATAAATATACCATCCGAGGACCACTGGTGGGCGCCGCAAACAACAGAGAATATCTGTAGTGACAACTTTACCAATAACTTTTTTTGAATGATCAGAAACTAAAACAGATAGCACAGCAACAACGTCAACCTGTTTCTCACTGTAAGCCCCGCCCTTTATTGTGATATGCTACGGTATACCCTGTTTTCGTTTTGATGATTATGTGATACACAATGTACCTGCGCATATTGTGTTCGATCACATCGAATCTCATCCGGATAATGGATGTTGCTGCGTGCACACTTTCCCCGAAAAAGCCTGACCTGTGGTCATTTGTTATCGTTAACAATGATCAACAATAGTTTGTGGCCTTCGAATAAACAGTTCCTGACGTTTTTTGTTGGTTATTCTACTTGAGGGAGATGGTGTGTGTCTCTGCACTGTGATTCCTTGGAATCCCTCATCTGTTCCCATCATCAAAGATTACAAGAAAGTTCACATAACAAATGTTTTCCGAAGTGTTTCGCATCACGTATTATTTTCCTCAACTCATCAAAGTTGTACATGTATCCATTTACTCGCAATGATAATGTCTCTCCCATAGAGAGAGTCCTGTTCCCTGCTGTGCTTTCTGCGTAATGCATCAGAAGAAGGATAACGAAAACTTTCTTGTCCTTCTGTGTTTTTCATAAGTTTTCTCAACATCATAAGAACCCCCGCACCCTTGTTTCTCCGAAACTAAATACATAGAAACCCCGAGATCGGGCGTACAGTTTGTATTTTGTACGCTACCGTATTGCTCTCCAATTGCTCTCTTTTGTTTATCAACGTCTTCCTTATTCTTCTTTGCTCTAGCCCTACTTAGCCTTTACGGGCTCAAAACTGTTTAATTCAACCCTAATGCAATCCAAATGTGTGATGATTAGAACGAGTTCAGTTCATGATTGTAGCCTTACAGGTAAGTAAGGTCATGTTAGCATGTGCGTGTCTCTTTCACCCGCCATCCTCTTCCTCCCCCTCACTTCTCTTTTCCTTTTGTGTCCCGGTTGAAGCCTGGTTCGCTGCTTTCTTTGTTGAACATCGCGGCCAAGGAAAGATCAGTTTTACTGTCCACCGGTGAGTGATTTCATCAGCACGAGACGATCACAGTTTGCTTTTCAAACAATGTCACGGGGAAGCCGGGGCAGCACGTCTGGAGGTGATAGTGGGAGTAATCACATATGGAACCGTGAATGGATTCAGAAACTATTCCGCTTCCCGATTAACGAGGCCATGATTCCTGAGTTAAGATCTGCTATTCCTTCCCCTGTTGATATAAATCTTATGCAAATGCCTTTCCTCCGATGGACACACCGGTGTTCGTAGTACATCCATTGCAAATGTGCTGATCAGCAGCCTGCTGATACTAACATTGTCATCACGGCGACAGAAGGGATTGTGTCTTGAGGGGACATGTGAACAACCACCGACAATGGGGAAAGCATTTATGAGAACACGTGAATATACCCGAACATTGACCAGAAACACTGTAAGTAATGACCGCTAGGGCCATTGTATTGAGTGGTAACCTCCTGGGTCACCAGATAATCAGGCAATCACACGATTTCCATCCTGTCGGGTACCTTAGAGGGTAACGGGGCGACCAAGTTATCCTTCTTGGAGGCGCTGTGCGAACAGACACTTTTGCCTCGGACGGTCACCTGCAAAGAAAAGAGGATTAGAAGGAGAAGCCGATCCCTCTATCAACACAGTTCAGTTACAGACAAAAGAACGCACAGGCTATGAAACGAATCTCAGCCAACCGATTGAACAGGAGAACCTTGTAAGTGGACAATCCTCTGTTCGAGTGGACAAATGGTCATCCCAGTGACAAATAGGCAATTACAGTATCTCCCCCAATCATTCATTGATCTAGATATTCGATTCTGATAACGATAAACAGATAATGTGAACCTCGAGGAAGGCGAACAATTCGATGAGACAATAAGTGGTGATGGTCGGCCATGTCATGATCCAGTGGAAGATGTTCCGGATCACGCCCGTCCCGTCTTTCATGTTATTCGGGAAGGCCTGGAATACCTCAGTTATCACTGTATTGCTTGACAATTAAAGATTAGAGATAAGGCAAATTCTTACGTTTTCACACATTCGGTTGATGATGAAGACGCAGAGGAACCAGAAGTGTTGGAGGCCGAGGAAACCGAGCATGATCCACGTGAAGATGTTCTGCGACGGGATCACCAGGCCGACCACGGGTTTGTTCGTCGCAGTCAACATCGCCGGAGTCTTAAATAGTACAATTATACAATTAAAACTGAGGCCTGCAGCAGAAGTTGTACCATAACATGAAACTGATGCTCACCACAAAAGGCGCCACAATTCCGTAGACCGATGCAATGCAGAGGAGGAAACCGTAGTAGAAGATGAACTTGGAAGCGAATGAAAGGGAGACCCAGACGGGGAGGGCGAAGAACTTGATGGCGAAGTAGTGGAAGACCTCGGCTGCTCCGATGGTCCATCTTCTGATTTGACGAGCCCATTCATACAGTTCGTCGATGTAGTTCTTCCCACTCGTGGGACCGGAGAGGGTGGCGACTGGGATGGCGCGGATCGTGCACTTGCGACGGGCGACCAGCGAATATCGGATCAGGGCAATGATGTCTTCCATCTAGAACCAAACTATGAACACATGTAGCATTTTGAGTAACAATAAACGGCTAAGTTTTCTGCTTCATTTGAACAATAGTAGAGCGTCTGTAGAAATCTAACAATAGGAAGCGTCGAATATAGAAACCCTCCAGTTTAACATTTTTATATTTGTAAGGAAGACGTCATGTGCTATGTTTAGTGTAGATGTTGTGAAATGTTTTGATTTTTCGCATTATCTAGTATGAACAGATAGAGTGAGGCCTACACAACAGACAATTCACCATCTATAAAACCGCTAACATTTTCAACAAAGAGACAATAGAATGTGAGGAAACCGGAGATAACGGATGAGAAATGTGTGAATGAGGCAATCCTCGCGCTCCATTAAACTCTGTCAAGTACTATGTTTATGTTGCCCACCTGATATCCGGGATGCGTGTATTCGCCCTCTTCGAGCAGCTTCAATGTGAGGGAATAGATGGACATCGTGTTGATATTCCAGGGGATGAGATATCCGATCATGAAGAAGGAACGGAGGAGACCCGTCACGCGGACGAAGAACGGAGACTTGTCCAGGTTCATGCAGTAGAACAGAGGCGACTGCCACAGCGTCGAGAAGCGGTCCTGCAACATCTCTTATAAGAACAAGCTCTTTCTTCATCTTATTGTTAGAGGTGCCATCCATGATTTGCTTAACTCAGTCTTTTTCGTTTTGAAACTTGGCTCACAACCGTAAGACACACTAATAATATTCGTTGTTTTCTGTACACCTTTATGTTCCACGTGTCGAGACAAAACGTGGAAGTCAAAATGGTTAAGCTTCGACTACACGAGAGAGAGAGACATGAGCAGACTACGTAACATACCTTCTTGGCTGTCTTGAAATAGTCTTCCTCGAGAGCGTCGAAGTATCGATCTCCGAAGACGGAATCGCAGTCCCCGGTGGTCACAATCAACTCAACGTTCTTGCCCGGCTTTTCCAGAGGATAGTCCTACAACAATTCACTCATAATTTCGATTAGTGTTGCTCCTATACTTGATCCATCTTACACTTATCTTACAATTAGAAGTAATCGGACACTATCATGTCCACTACTTTTTAAAGCTAATTACATAACTTATTGTTAGTAAATATTAACTATGGCATAAAGTAGATTACCTTGTCGGCTCTGAGCATCTTGACGGCATTCCTGCATGCATAGTTGAAGTTGGAGCACTTTCCGGGAATATCTCCGGGGAGTCCCCGCGGATGGAATGTGACCATGAATCGGTCGAATTGTGGTTTGTACTTGACATACAGATCCTGCTTCTTCTAAAAGTAAAGAGAGCGGTTTTTGTTATCATCGATATCTACGTCAGCGCGCACCACAAATACGTCTTGTCATCTCTACGCTTCTTCCGCGTCCTTTACCGGGGCAGGCAATCTATTCATAGTGTGTTGACTGTAGTGATGGAGTGTCCGTTGGTCAACTAACCCTTACTTACCGTTTCTCGCTCTTTTCCTCCTCTCACTAAGTAACCCTTTGTGTCAGCATCCACTAAGCGTTCTCTACATATTTGCATTGTTCTTTCTTGATACTTCCATTTTGGCTTTTGTCTGGGTGACAGTGCATCGGTGGGTCAGAATGACTATCAAAGATGTGACATTGTCCGGCACACTCTAATCCCCGGCGTTCTCCTTCATCAATGAGGAGTTGCACTCATCATGTCAGGATAAAAAAAATCATGCTAGGATAAATTATATACATCATGCGCAGCACAGTGCTTATTTATGCTAAAATAATAACACGTGTATGATTTTACAAACCTTTTCCTTGTCGGGAGTTCCATCTTCCATCCCGATGACGACGGATATCTTCCCCTTGGCATTTGGTTGTCTCGCCAAGCTGTCAATGGTATCCTCGAGTAGCTCAATCGGTTCCTTGTACAGACAAATGCCGATCAGGTATTTCATGATGAGTCCGTCTGGATTATTCACCTGAGGGGGCGTGACCGAGCTCATGAGCTATACCTTGTTGAGGTCGATGACATGGGAGCGGTATCGGAGAAGGCGGATGGTGTAGCGAAGAGCATTGAAAACGGCGACCATCCACAGTAAATGGAGGATGATTGTGATGATAACAATCACTTCCATCGAGAAATGCCAGACTGCCGGGATCACGGGAAGCCATATACAAGAGGTGAGGAAAAGGAAGATCAGGAAGGTGAACAGGAGATTCCATCGCAGATATGCGTTCGCTGGCTTGGCCAGTCGACCCGTGTACGCCTCTATTCTGGAAAACGAAACAATAAGTGACAATGACAATGACAAGACTTCTATAATATCCAGCTCACTGTTATCATCGACTGTCATTAACAAATTCAAATGACAGGCTAGGCACAGTTAGAAGCTTGTGAGCTACAAACTCTCTCGGATTTAGCCTCTGATCAAATGACACTGATCAGTGACAAAGGAAGTCCTCGCAATCAGTGTTGAGAAACAGTCAAAATATGATAAGCGAATGGTCTGAACGCTGTGTTGCGTTTCTCCTGATAAACTAGAAATAAATCAGTGTGACGTCATATCCTCCCCCCAGCTTACCTTTTAAAGCTTTGAGAAATACTTCGTCTGACGGAGCTTTTCATCTTCATATAAGTAGAGCTGCGCCTTCTTGGAGGTGGCTCTATGCCGGCTAAAAGGATACGGTAAGATAAACCGGATATAGAGATCGCACCTTCCACTGATTTGCTGTGATAGAATGGAGGAGGGTTGGAGGGACGGTGTGGGTTGGACTCATAGAGGGACGTCCGCTTGTTCCCATGCACTTGTATTTCAGCAGGCTGATCCATCTGAGGGTTTGCTCTCTTTATAACCGTATGAAGAATAAAAAATGAATTAAAAAACAACAAAAGCCCTGAGGCCTTGGAGCGGATTTCAGCCGGAACCCGACCGGGTTCCATCCGGCAACCGTTCCGTATGTTCTCGGAACGGTCTCTTCCACTGATGCTCTCGGGGGTTTTATAAGTGAGAGGGGGCGGAGCCAATCGGACTGTGCTTCGGAATGGTGTGAGGAGGTATATGCGGGGGGCGAACACACTCAGGTGTGTTTAGGCTTACCGTGTAACCAGGAAACAGTAATAGTACATGGTGGTAGATCAAAGGTTGCTGGTCGTGTTCTTGTGAGCATAGCGTCATATTGAAACATCTTGCAGGTGACCCTCTCCTACTGTCAATACATTAGGAAGACCACGGCACATCTGTGACGGAGAATGGCAAACAGTAGGAATTGGGTTGATATGAAAGTGTAGCTATCACTGTGATAGACAACATCCTCCCACTCACACATCGACCTTCTCCATTCGATGATTACTCTTTCTCAATATCTGATTGTATTGTTTTGTTTGTGCGTTCATTCCATTGATGCTGTCTGTTCCACAATGTCTTATGCCATTATCATTTGCCTCTTATTTCTTATACCATAACCGTGTATTGCACGGAATTCTCCATATATTCGTATATTCGCCTCCGCATTGATTGTACATTGTATTCACTGTATTCTGGATAATCCGATGGTTGGAATGGTCATTCCTGTGATGACGACTGTTATTTGGTGGAGGAGGATTACTCATACCTCAACCATATTTGAGCAGATGCGTTCCTATGAATCATAATTGGAAGTATAATAGGCTACAAAGGTGTTCAAATGACAATAAAGGATAGCGAAATACAAAGGTCAAAGTAGAGCATGGTCAATCTCTTTTCAGTATTATCTCATTTGTTCAACGTTGTCTCGCTTACAATTAGAATGAGCCCATCTTGAGATAACCGTATATGCACGCTTTACTATGTTTACTTTTAGTAAAGTAAAAGCTTAGCCGTGTTTACTGAATGATCCGAACTGAATCACCAAATATCTTACAATTAGTCGTTGTTTCTTGGCATTGAACTGCTGGCTCGGTATTCTTCAAACATCAATAGCGTTTGATGACACGCAATTGTAAGCAGGAGACATCTTTCCTCGGGCTGATGCAAACTATCGGGCGCAAGCTGGACAGGACCGCTGACATTGGCAGACAACAATACATAATACATCATCTCAGACGTAGTCATAACTCCATCTTCATTAATTGTATTCTGATCTTTCCTACGGTATTGCTTTGATTACGTGATTCTGATAAAAGATACCGCCTTGCGTATGATTTCTACAGTGCTCTTGAAGTATGATTGAATCCGATACGATAAGCATCATCGTTTATAGCCACAGAGGCGCGT
Source organism: Koerneria luziae (assembly GCA_014805365.1). NCBI lineage: Eukaryota > Metazoa > Nematoda > Chromadorea > Rhabditida > Neodiplogasteridae > Koerneria > Koerneria luziae. Next base: position 8,192 of record JACMIJ010000020.1, on the reverse strand, counting down.
CTTCAGTGATGTTATATTGTGTGCGTTATTTGTAATCTTATTGTTAAAGGATTGGATATGTATTGTATGTGAGAATGCATCATAAGCATAGTTCGTCTTTCATAGAACAGTGTTATCTCTTGTGAGCAGATTGTGAAAATTAAACGGTTAATGCTTTTTTCTGTACGTTTATGTAAATGATCGCGATCTCGATGTATGCGAGAGCATGTTTGTTTTGGAATAGAACTGTGTACACTCGTGTTATGAGCATGTTCCCAGACCGCTTATGCTAATTCGTTCCACGAATCGGGTACAACGGGATACACGTATCTACAAATGACAGGTAGATCACGCACGTACCTACAAGTGAGGGGTAGATCATAAGCATGAGCAACACGCAACACGCACTTTTTCAATGGACACGAGCTTGCAAGGTGCGATGACCATAAGGGATACCGTTGCGCACAAAATGCAACTCGCCATCAATTGTGCGTGGCTATGTGTATATTTTAACTACAAGGCCTTCAAGATAGACCTGAACTCACCTGAACTGATTAGTAAGGAAAGCTGGCTCATTAATGGTTCTCATGTTAGTACAGCAATAGCTTATCCCTGAAAAGATGTGACCAAATTGTGAGGGATTGGCACGTATTGCGTGCAATGGCCGCCAGTGTCTGGCCCGCCATCTCAGTTTTCCCAACCCGTGTGTACATCTGTGTACTCATTTGCTTTGAAGGTGTTTTGTGAGTGGGAAGTTGTTACTCGCGTCATGTTGTTCCTCATGACCATTGACGTAGAAAAGATTGTCATAGATCTTGTGTCGGCTTGCCTTGCAAAACGCGACCGTATCTGACAATAAGCGTCCTCCGTTAGTGCCATTGTTGTTGTTGTTGTTGTTGTTGTTCTTATCCGGAAACTCCCTCAAAGATTAATAATTAGAAATGTCTATCCCTATGGAGGGAATACATCAGTGACAATAAATGCCATCGAGGACTAGATTGCCGCAAGCGATAGCGTTAATCTCTGCCTAATGAACCCGTTCAATGGAACTCATTCTTTTTGTCTATGGTGTCAT